>BQNB010018902.1:0-67612 GCA_026074375.1 Tanacetum coccineum | reverse complement strand
TCGAAAAGATTCCATGCAACTTTCCTTTGCTTTGTGTTGCATTTGTTGCAACTGATGCAACTCTCTCTCTTGTGAATTATAATTCAAATATTCCATTGAAATTCGATGTGTGAAATGAAATTAAGGATCTTAAGTAGATTAAGTGATGTTGTAGTTTTGTTTTTTGAAATCGTTATTGACGTTAAGGTACTTAATTTTAATTAGCGATTATTAAAAAACTTGAAATAAGGACTAACGGTGTAATTGATTAAAACTAAAGGATTAAGATTAGAAATGGTTATTTAACTAAAGGGTTTAACTTAAAAAATATTAAAACCTAAAGACTAAATAGAAAAACTAATTAAAAGTAAAAGGTTAAAAATAAAAAAAATAAAAAATTTAAATTAATGACTAAAAAGATGAAGATGTTGTTCTTTAAGGGTTAAAATTCAAAACTCCAAACAACTTGAACCTTTTAAAACTAGGATGGACCTTTCAAAATATCTTTGAACTCTTTTTGTTTGAACCAATCAATATTTCAATTAAACTCTTTTCAAAAATATTTTGAACCGTACCAAGAAAAACTTTGAACCTTTGCTATACTTGAACTCTTTCAAAGTAATTTGGAACCTATCAAATTCTTACTTGAACCTTTTGATAAAAATAAACCTTTGCATTAAAATTTATTAAATTACTTATGCATTTCACTAGTACGTGCATGTAAACTTTTACTTCATCTTCAACCTTAACAACGTGATGTAGGGTTAAAAGTTCGTTTTCGATTCAGTATGATTAAGCAAAAACTAAGCACACTACGATGATCGTTAAGAGATCGTGATGCTAATGGTGGTCGTTAAAAGACCCGCGAACAACCAAAGTCGAAACCCGAAACTACTCAAAACTTAATCGTTTAAGCTTAAGTTTGTTATATGGCTTGTTCTTAATGCGTGTTACATAGAATGAATGAACTTTGGCAGAGTTTCGTTTTAAATGATGTAACAACCCGCGACAGCTTTTGTGTAAACCGCTACCAAGTTTTCAAACGGGCAGAGTTTCGGTTAGTTATGCCATGAGAAAGTTAATTCTTCTACAACCTGTTACGAAACCGCTGCCACATATAATAGCAAACCGCTACTAAATAAAATAAGCAAACCGCTATCGTACTATGTTTTTGTCTTTTTAGAAACAAACACAAACCGTCCTTTTCGTTTCAGCTAAAAAAAATGGGATATGTTCCCTTGTCTTGATATGTTCCCTTGTCTTGTACAAATCGTGGACCATAAACAAGATGAAACCCAGAAATTAATAAGCTTGAAATAAGCTCTTTTCAGAAAATAAGCTACGAACAAGTTTTACAAATAAGCTACTTATGGTTTTCGAATGAAAAACTAAAGTCACGAGGTCAAATAAGCCAAATCCAAACACTCCTTTAAATCAAAGTCGAGACACAAATAAGCACTAAGAAGCTAAGTAATAAGCGATATTAAACCTAAATAAGCTATACTATATTAACCTATATAAGCTAGATGTGTTTATATAAAAGAAATTTTGGAGCTTATCATAAAATAAGCTACATCCAAACACTCCTAAGACGCATAAGCTATAACAAACTGATAGAAAAAAAAATATCACTGTTTGAATCTGTTTCCTTAGCCAAAAGTCATATAAGCCCCAAAAGTCATATAGGCCACGAATCAGATTTTGTTAACAAATAAGCCAAAGCCAAAAACACGCCTAAAGCTAAACAGTTACACTAATGAACTAATAGGCCACAAGAATAGAATTTAAATAAAGCTAGTAAATGTTTTAGATAAGGTTGTAGCTTTTATCCACATAAACAAAAGAAAGAAACAAGTAAGCCGAATGTGAAAATGAGTCAAACGTAAAACAAAGGCACGAAATAAATAATAATTTTGGAACTGTTTTTGGTTTAATCAAACAACAATTAGCCTATCATTAACAGCCCAAAGAGAAGAAAAAAAAGGAAAAAATAACCTAACCCAACTGCTGGTAGAAAAAAGGTTACGAAATAAAAAGAAAAAGAAAAAAGAAAAATATGGTGAAACTTAATAAGCCGAAAATAAGTTGTCCTAAAAAGCTATAAACCACAAACACTGAATCCACCCCATGGCTCTTGATACCAATTGTAGGTTCCTAATTTTGACACAAATATGGACTAAAGAGAGAAAGCTAGAGAGAGAGATGGAAGGGAGAAACATATAGAAAAATACACTAAATGTGTTTGTAAAAATGATTCAACCAACACCCTCTCCATGTGTGGAGAGGGATTTTATACAAAGGATAAACCAGGCTTTCCATTAGCTTGCCATGGGCTTTCTATGCTTTGGCCCGGTTAACTTAGTAAATAATACATAAAATTGTCTAACTATTACAAAGGCTCATGAAATCGATAATGATCGTCACTTCACTAAAAACTGAATTCCTAACAAGTACTAACTTTACACTAGCAGTACTAACTTTTGTACTAACAGTACTAATATATACTAACAATAGTAATTGTGAACTAGCAGTATTAACTTTATACTAGCAGCACTAATATATACTAACAGTAGTAACTGTGAACTAACAGTATTAACTTTATACTAGCAACACTAACTACTTAGCATATTTTTCATTAAAGTTAATGAACATCACTAACTTTTGCTTAGCAGCAGTAACACAAACCTTAGCAGCAGTAACTCTAAGATCATCAAGAAGTCTTTTAATACCAACAATCCTCCCCTAAACTTGATATTCTTCTCTAAAATCTCAAGTTTCTTTATCGAAAGCTTCATTAATCACCAGGAGGATGCTTCCAAACAACACTTCATTGATCGAAAGCTTCATTCTTGGAATGTCCCAAATAATGAAGTAATCTTGTTTAACTTGAAATTACTACTGAAGCTAAGAGTTGGCGTGCAAAATTACTTTAGTTAAAAATGTTTATGTTTTGTCAGCAAGTACGATTGTCGTTTCTTGAGGCATGATCCGTCAACTAGAATTATCATGCATTTGATCTATTTAGTATTTGGATAAGGGATGTTAAGACAATTTTATTAATGATAATAATACGTGGTATGTGGTTATATTTAATAAAAATTGTGTCCTATATTTGCATGTTTAATCCGTGAATAATATTTTTTTTATTCTAAATTTCTTAAATCTAGCTTTGACTATACTCCAAAGAACTTCCAAGTCTTCTCTGTTAAAGTTTTTAAGCATCTTTCCAAAAGTTAAATACATCTGAGACTTACCATCTGCTCTGATAATTTAGAAATAGCTTTTCTTCCCTTCTTGGTAGATCTTTATCACAATGGTGGAGATTTGATAGATAAAGTGTAGCACACAATAGTAACCATCATCTCCATCATCTGGAACTATATTCAAAACATATCTTAAGTTCTTCAACTCTTTGTCTTCTTCCACATTTTGCTTCTTAGATCTTATCTTATCCCGCTCTTCTCCTTCTCTTTTTTGAACTGCTCTCTTAAGCTATCTCTTGCTTCAACTTTCTTTAACTCATCTTCTACCAACTCAGTTTCTGTAGTCCAACAAAAGGTATTCACCCTTTTCATTGCTTTTTCAAACAATTCTTGAATATTGGCAAAGGACTTGTTCTTCAAACTTTTAAGGGCTTCCATCCTTTCATGTTTTTCAGATAAGTACACATTATACTCTTTTGATGATCTCTTGTTAGGTGGTCTGTTTCCTTTCTCTTATGCTCTCTTAGCTGCAAAATGTATTTCCTTCTTTGCTCTAAGAATTGTAACAAATAGTCTTGACTTTTCTTCTCAATTAATTCTTTTGCTCTTAAGGCTTGCAGTCTTTGAGCCCAACTGATAATACAGTTTTAATTTTAGCCTGAACATCAGCCAAGCTATGTTAGTTTTCTTCAATTGTGAGCTTTTTCTTGGCAAGTCTTCTTCTTCTTCTACTCAGCTTGTAGCTTGAAGGCAAGTTCTTCATCAAGCATCAATTGATCTTTCTTAGACATTTTCTTCGCAGGTTCTGGTTCAACCATTTTGCCTTTACCCTTGTCCTGAACCTTGACCTGTGATGGTTGTTGTGAAGAAACTGTTGGTGTAGGTGCTTGCTCCTATTTATGAATAACAATCCCTTTATCCTTGGGTCTTGTGCTAGCAGCTGTAATTGTTGTAGCAACAGTTGTTGTTGTAAATGTTGTTGTAGTTGTACCCTGATCTGGTTTTTATATCATAACCTTATCAGCCTTGGGTTTTGTACTCTTCAACTCTGCCAGTGCTTGAGCCAAAGTAAATTTCAAACTATCATTAAAACAGTTTGTTGTAGTTGTAGTTTAGCAGCACTAACTGAAATTGCACTGGTCTTAACTAACTGTTTGTAGTAGAGCATTAACTGTTTCTTCAGCAGCACTAACCAATTTAGCCTTTTCAATAACAACAGTAACTTCTTCAACCACACTTCTTGTTTCCTCAGCAGTTTTAACAACATCTACATTGTCAACAATCACCTCATCACCATCTAAGTCATTAACACCAAACATATCTTCTCAGTGTGAACATTAACCAAGTAAATGTCTTTTATTAGCATTCCCAATTTATCAGTTATCCCTCTCCTGTTGGATGCATCCTCTTCACCCAAACCTTCATCTTCAAAGGATTCAACCCTTCTTGATGAACCAACTCTGTATATACTTTTAAACTTGTGAGTTTCTTGACCTATTTCTTCTTTTCTACTTTTGACCCTCCTTCTCAAGCTAGCAATCTCATTTCCTTGAGTGGTATTTGTTGTCTCCAAATCAAGAACCATCTGTTGTAGATTGCTACATAATTCCATCAATTCCTAAAGTTTTAGACTATCCTCACCACTTTGAAGTGTGTTACCTCTTGCGAGTAGTGGATCATTAGAAGTTTTAGATATATTCTCAAACCTAGTTTGAGCAATGATATACCCCATGGTTTCTTGGTGAGCCTGGACACTACCTGAACTAGTACCTAGAACTAGTTCCCATGAACTTGGTTCAGTTAATTGTTGCCTTGGATTGTGCTTATTGATGTATCCAATATCCTGCTCTGCATCTAAGCTAGTAGCATAGTGGCAGCGCTTTAGAAAACCTGTCACCATCTCTTCATTGACAACCTCATATGCTATATTTGTTGTAGGACCACTAAGCTGAGGTACCTTAGTGTCCTTTCTCTTTGTCCTCCTAGGTTTTTGAGTCTTTTAGGGTTGAGATGTTGATGGTTGAGTAATGGTGGGTGTGTGATGGGGATCAGTAGGATTTTCTGAACCTTCACCTATGTCTGCTTGATCTTGTACCACCATTGTTTGGAATAATAGTGTTTCCCTTTCAGAAAAACCTTTTCCTACCCTTCTTATATTCCCAAATATCTTATTAGTGTGAGAAGGTGCAATATATGTTCTGTTGTGAGTAGGCCCCCCTTCAAGTTGTTTGTCCAAAAAGACTTGTATAAACCTTGGATACATTAAAAATTTGCCTACATTATCCAAGTTCTTCACCATACTTTCAAAAATATACTTTGAAAATTTAAACTTCTGGATTGTAGCTAAACAGATAATAGCAGATGCCATAGTGCTACTAAACTCATTCCATGAAGGAGTCTTGGCACTTAGGCATTGTAAAATAGTATGAATAAGGAATTTCCATTGTGGGAAAAAGAATGCCTTATAGAAAGCAAGATTCTGTGAAATTTTCTCATGCCCCATTAGTGTAAGTTGTTCAAAGATGGTAGCATTGGGTAGACAATCAGCACCTTCAGCATCTTCTAGTTGAAGATCTCTTTTTATAGTGGATTCAGTTATGATCACCTTCTTTCTATCCACTAGGGCTTGTAACTGTACTTCCTTATTGATAGTTTTTGCTTTGACAGTAGCCCAAAATTGCTCAATACACGAAGTATAGATAGTGGGATTGATTGTTAGTGCATACTTAATAGGGTTTGCATTCAGAAAATCAACAATTTGCTCAAACCCTTCACTTTCAGTGGGTTTAGACAAGAATACGACCATGTTATGAGTATCAGCAAACTTTAGGGTCGTCATTATGTTGGGTTTGATGATGAATGATGAAATTGAGTTAGGGTTTGTGATTAGAGAGTATATGAGTAAATGAAATCGATTAAATGATTGATTGAAACCCTTGATCGAAGTATTTATGAAAATACCCTCAACAGCTATAACTTAAACCCAGCAGTAGTAAGTTATGCCTGACAGCATTAACTTTCACCAGCAGTAGTAAGTTATGCCTAGCAGCATTAACTTTCACCAGTAGTAGTAAGTTTATGCCTAGCAGCATTAACTTTGAGTTACCAGCATTCACTCCAATTCCATTCCAAACACTATCTATTTTTAATATATTCGACTCTCATTCTGTTTTTCAACTCACCATTTCTCTCAATTCTTTTACTCAAAAAAACACTTTGTCTATTTTTAATATTTTCAACCCTCTTTCTGTTTTTATTCTCATTAACTCTCTCAATTCTTTTTCTCACCAAAACTCTCTGTCTATTTTCTCTAATAACTAGCTTTTCCATCATCAATTTAACACTTTTCTTTGCTTTTTCTGCAAAATGTTAGTCCAAAAACCAAGAAAATACATGCCATAGCAATTTTCTCAATTTTCACAATATTAATTATACCAACAGTATTAAGTATAACTAACAGCATTAACTCAGCAGTATTAAGTATAACCAGCAGTTCTAATTATACTTAACAACAGAAACTTTTAATGACACGAATAACATTACTAATTCATACAAAACTCTACAAAAACATAAAGAGATAAAAGTTTTTAGAGATTTAACATTCCAATACTAGCAATCAAATATTGAAATATACTTACATCAAAAGCTTTTGTAAGCAAATCTACAACATTCTTATCAGTATGGATTTTAACCATTTGAATCAATTTCTTTTCATATCTTTTTCAAAATTCATTCGTCAATTCATAAGTTGGACCAAATCGATATCCAGTATCATAAGTTTGATCCGTGTAGGATCTCACAAGTCACCTACCAAGAGCTTGTTTGATGTTGGCTTAAGCAGGATTTCCTTCTGAATCCAAAGCACTTGTCTACAGCAACTTGAAGCAGCCACATACTCAGCTTCTGTTATGGAATTTGCAACCACTGTCTGTTTCTTGCACTAACATGATATTAATCTACATCCAAGAAATTTTCAACCTCCTATTGTAGACTTCCTATCCAAGCTTGCTCCACCATAATCACTATCAGTGTATGCTACCAAATCAAAAGGATAATCTTTTGGATACCAAAGGCCCGATTTTGGTTGACCTTTTAAGTACCTAAAAATCATTTTCATAGCATGAAGATGTGAAATCTTTTGATTGACTTTGTATCTAGCATAGGCACACCACTGCTAACTTGATGTAAGGTCTGAAAGATGTAAGAACATAAAGAACCAATCATTGACCTATACATATGAACATCCACTTTTTCACCATCTTCATCCTTGAGCAAAGGCTTTTGAGTTTCTATTGGTGTGCTTGCAGTTTTGACTTTTGTAAACCCAAATTTCTATAAAATTTCATCAACATATTTATCTTGACTAATAAATTATGCCATCCTTTTCTGCTTTCACTTGTAATCCCAGAAGTAGAATTGTAGTTCTCCCATAGAACTCATCTGAATTTCTCAATGCATTCAACTTTTCAATACAATACATAGACTCCTTCTTTGTTGAACCAAAGATGATATCATCCACATAAACTTGCTAGAAAATATCACCTTTGTGCCTTTTGATGAATAAGGTCTTGTTAATTTTCCCTCTTTGAAACCCATTGTCCAACAGATATGTTGACAAGGTTTCATACCAAGCTTTAGGAGCTTGATGTAGTCCATAGAGTGCTTTTTTAACCTTGTATACTCTATCAGGAAAAGTTGATCTTCAAATCCTGTTGGTTGAAATACATACTCTATTCTTTCAATCTTTCCATAGACAGAAATCACTTTTTACCATCCATTTTGATATACTAGTAAAATCTTTAAATGAAGCATAAGCTAAAAATAGTCTAATTGCTTCAATTCTTGCAACAGGGGCAAAGACTTCATCATAGTCAATCCCTTCTTCTTGTGTGTACCCTTGAGCAACCAATATTGCTTTATTTCTTATCATAATTCCCCTTTTGTCTTTTTTTATTCTTGAAAACCCATTTAGAGCCTATAGCCCTTTTTCCATTTGGTAAATCCACTAAAGTCCAAACTTCTTGTAACTTGAATTGTAGAAGCTCTTCCTGCATAGCCTCTATCCAGCTTGGATCCTTCAATGCATGAATTACCTTTTTGGGTTCTTCCTGTGATAAAAACGCAAAGCAAACTATGTAGTTTAGGGTCTTTATGATTTGTTCTTTGTTGAATAGTACTAACAAACCCATGTTCCTTTAATTCTTTGACATCTTTCTTGTTTGTGTAGCTGATTGCAAATCTCTAATCACTTGATCAAGAGGATGATCTTTATGAATTCTTGTAGTTAGAATATGACTGACTTGGATTGTTGTATCCAAATTGTTCATGTCAGCCACTACACCATCATCTTCATCATCTCTTGAGAAGTCAAATATGATATCATCTTCCAAAAAGCATATTTGGATCAAATGGAAGTTCAATGCTTGTTTTTTCACCAACAGCATTAACCTTATTTGTGCCCCCAATAAATAAAACCTGCACTTAACAATGTTTGTGATGTTAATCATTATCTTCCTTTTTGTCATTACATTCACTTTCTTTTCTTGGATCTTCATCAACCTTCTTTCCATCATCACTTGAAGGTTTAGATCCATCATTATGAGAACTTTTTAGATCTTGGGAATATGGTGAATCAGCAGTTCATAATGGTAGCAAAATATAATCTTTGACAGGTTTTGTCTCCTTTCTAGCTTGACCTGCATTATCACTTGCTTTTTGTACCCCCCCCCTAAAAACCATTAGACTGTGTACCTGCAACAATTGGCTCATAATTCATTATTCTTGTTAGTGCATCAATATCAAATAGCCAATCTGGTCCACTACCTACAACATTAGGTGTACTCTTACTAAACCTAATATGCAAGTTTTCTTCCACTATCCTTGTTCTACTATTGAATACTCTAAAGGCTTTACTATTCAAAGAGTATCCAACAAAGAAACCTTTATCAGCCTTACCATCAAATTTGCCTAAGTGATCTATGGTATTGAGAATGGTAACAGGACACCCAAATGGTTCTCTAAAAATTAATGTGGTGTTCTCCTGAAAAAAGTTCATATGGGGTCTTGTTATGAGGCTTAACTACTAACACTCTATTTTGCACATAGCAAGCAGTATTAACTGCTTCTGCCCAAAAAGTAGTTGGCAACTTAGAATCAGCTAACATAGTCCTAGCAGCCTCAATTAGTGTCCTATTCCTCCTCTCAGCAACTCCATTTTGTTGAGGAGTTCTAGCTACACTAAATTGTCTTAAAATACCCTTCATCTCACAAAACTAATTCATTTCTCTATTTTTGAATTCAGTTCCATTATCACATCTAATCACCTTAACCTTGTGATCTACTAGATTTTCTATCCTAGTTATAAAGGACTTAAGAATGCCACTAGTCTCATCCTTAGTAGCTAGAAAGAAAACCCATGTAAACCTACTGTAATCATCTGTGACAACTAGGCAATACATGTTTTTCTTAGGATTTTTACAAAATGTTGGACCAATAAGATCATATGTAAACCAAATGTAAAGGAAGACTGATTGAGGTTCTCAGTTTTTGGATTGCAAGGGCTCTGTGCTGATTTCCTTTTGTCAAAGCACACAAGGTTTGCTCATTTTCAAGAAGTTTGGAAGGTAAACATCTTACAAGATTTCCCTTAAATCAAATTTATTCATGGTTTTAAAATTTAAGTGACCTAACCCTCTATGCCATAGTTTAGATTCATCAGATGTGGCTTTTGCAAAAAGGCACGTTAAACCTCCTTTAGGAACTATGTTCTTTAAATCAACACTATACATATTGTTCTTTCTAGGAATTCTAAGTAAAATTTGACTTTCATCAATTAACTTAAAGTTTGGAGATAAAACAATACATTCAGTGTCATTAAAAAGAACATTATTCTTTTTATCACACATTTGTGAGACACTAAAGAGATTAAACTTTAACTCTCTCACAAAATACAAATTTTCAAAATCTAGATTACTAGTTTTAATGGTACCTTTTCCTGTGATTTTCTCTCCTTTGG
Organism: Tanacetum coccineum; assembly: GCA_026074375.1. Taxonomy (NCBI): domain Eukaryota; kingdom Viridiplantae; phylum Streptophyta; class Magnoliopsida; order Asterales; family Asteraceae; genus Tanacetum; species Tanacetum coccineum. The sequence continues at coordinate 57,415 of BQNB010018902.1, read as the reverse complement.
GGTTCCCTCCAAAAGCAACATATCCTCCATCTATCTCTTCATAGTCTGTAAGATAGGACATGTTCCCTGTCATGTACCTTGAGCATCCACTATCAATCACTCCTTGATCCTTTAAATCTATTTGTGGATTGCTCTGCACATTAGGTAAGAAAATTAGTTTCTTTTAGGGACCCAAGCTATCACTAACTTGGATCTGCCTTGTGCATCAATATAATCAAACTTTTTTAGGGTGATTGATGCACTGTTGTGTTTAGAAACATGGTCTAAAATTTTATGCTTTAGTTTCCAAACCCAACAAGCTGAGGCCTTAACTGCATTTAATTGATTTCCTTTAGCATCAATTAAATACTGTTTTCGGATTAGCAGTATTAATTTTTTTTACCCCTAACAGTATTAACCCTTTGCTTAATATCACTGTTTTTAAATGATGTGTTCTTATGAATGGGCCTCTTAACAGTTGAATGTGTTGTTTTAGAAAGATATGACATTGGTCTAGCAACATTTACTGTTGTTTTTGAGTGAGCATATTAACTTGTCTAGCATTATTAACTAATACTGTTATTTTTTGGGAAAAATATTTTGTCTTGCTAGTATTTAGTTCTTTATTTAGTTATTAGTTAGTAGTAAGTAGGGTAGGTGCCAAGAGGTAGCTTTATAGTTTTCTTTATTTAGTATTAATTGATACTAAAACCAGACTTCATTCGTACTGCTTTGGAACAAGTTCTTTTTAGCAACAGGGGTGACTCTTTAACAAGTTTTGATGATTCACTTTGAGCATTGTTCCAAACAGGTTTTACCATCCTTTGATTTTGAAACTGTTTTTGATGGAAATTGTAATCAACCTGCAAATGATCAAAACTTCCACACACATAACAGGCCTTATTAAACATCTCAAAATTGCATCCTAGTTTTTGAGACATCATATTGTTCCTAATTTCTTTTATTTCCTCTTGGACTGTGAGTGTTTTGCACTATTAGTTGCCTCAATCTTGTTTAACAGTTTTCCTAGTAGTTTTTTTGTTGTTGTTTAGATTTACCAAACTCTTTCTTAACAATACTAGGCCTAACTATTTTCTTTTCAATTTTAGGTTGAGACACATCCTCTTCCTCATCATCTGACACCCATTCTTTAATACATGGGGCATCATACATTCTTCCTAAACTACCTGAGGCTTTTGTTTATTGACATAGCTTTACGTTTCAACTATAGGCTTATTAAACAAAACTCGTTCAAACCAGTAAAAGACAATTATGTGGTTGGAGGCATGAAAATTCTTGGTGTCGGGAGGTGGGAACTGCCATTATAATTTTCATATGCTACCTTTCTTGCAATTGTCATATATCCGACTTTTCATGTGTTGTTTAAACTTTTAGATGCATGTTCAAATTTATCTACATTAAGTTGAATGCCATCTTTTTCTTTTTGAAATGTTTCAAGCTTCTTCCTAAGCTCTCTAATAGTTATTTCTCCTATATGAATTTCAAATTGTAAGCCCTTAAATACATCGAGGCAATCCCCCAATGAAAACTTCCATCATTTTCTCAGAATTTGGCACCATAGTGGGACATAAGGTTGCCAATTCCTGGAATCTTCTCACATATGTCTTGGGATCATTCCCCTTCATAGTCAGATGGTAAAATTCGTCTTCCACCTTTTGGATCTCAGTTCGGGGATAGTACTTCTTTATCAAAAGCTTCTTGAATTCAACCCAGGTAATCTTGTAAGCTTCTTCTATTCCAATACACTGGGCGAATGAATTCCACCAGGATAAAGCTTCTCAAATTAAAGTACTAGTAGCAAACTTTACCTTGCAGTCTTTGGTACAGTTGCTACGGGAAAACACTAATTCAGTTCGCTCAAACTAGCAGATGAGGCCAACAACGCCTTCTGTACCTTTGAAATAGAAAGGTTGGCAGCTCATGAACTCTTTGTAGCTACACTTTCTTGCTATAGGAGCTTCTCTTGGTTTAGGGTTTCTATTTGTATTGTTAGCATTTGCCATGGTAGCAGCTTGTGCTTCTAAAGTTATGGAAACACTATCAGCAACTAATTTCTTGATGGCAGCCTGAGTCAAGGTTGGTGCTGCAGATGTTAATGTCCTCTTGGGAGCCATTCTATCAAAATTCACAAGATAACACAAAATAAGAATCTATGCAATGATATAGTCATATCACAAGTCATTGTATACAAATAAAAAACTTCATACTTAGTGTGAGTCCCAAACTGAACAGATCTTTGCAGCCTGATAAGGGTGATAGCCAACTTGTATAAATACAGATTGACTACAGAGAAAACACTGACTATGAATACTTATTGTATATGCGGAATCTACACAATAGTATTAAGAAGAACAATGAAAAACTAAACTTTGATTTCTATTAATCTGCTAAAGTGATTACAGATTACTAACTATGAGATATGATTGTATTGTTGTTCTTGTTGTCTATCTCTCTAATGCCGTAGAGTTCCTTTTATAGACCAAGGATAAACCCTAACAGGCTTACAAAACGCGTAAAAGATAATACATATCTTTTCCTACAATATCTCATACATATCTCTTAAACGGTACTAACTATTTTATACTAACGGTACTAACTATCTGAGCAGTACTTAACACTTTGTACTGTCAGTACTAACTATAACTATCGGTACTAAGTATATACCTAACGGTACTAAGTCAGGAATGAATAATTCCTAACAATCCTCCCCTAAACATGATTGTTGAACTTGTTTAACTTCATGTTTCTTCAGGTTAATCTTCTTAAGTTCTTGGAGGATGTATCCAAACACTTTAACACATCTTGATCTGATCTTTAAACACTTTCCATCTTCATCAACATCTTTAGCTATCCATCTTTATCAGCAACATGTCTTTGCAGCAACACAGCAACATCTTTTCAGCAACAATCCAACTAAGTTGGCTTTATAGTTTTTGGCAAACTACCAGCCATAAACGGATTTGTTTTTCCTTTACCAGTAGCCGTTTGCTCTGGGATAGTCAACTCTTTATTGCAAAATATGGTGAGTTGATTACCATATAGTTTTTGGTAAACTGTCAACCATCAACGGAATTGATTTGTCTTTACCAAATACCGTTTGCTTTTGGACTAGCCAATGCTTCATTGCCATAACATGGTGCATTGATAAACCATATAGTTTTTAGCAAACTATCAGCTATCAACAGATTTGAGTAGTCTTTACCAAGAACTGTTTGATCTTGGACTAGCCAACTCTTAACCATGAAGCAAGGTGAGTTGAAAACCCTACAATTTTTGGTAAATTGTCAACCATAAATGGATTTGAGAAGTCTTTACCACAAGCCGTTTGCTTATGGACTAGCCAGTTCTTATGCTTGTTAAGCATGGTGAACTGATGACCATTTCTTGTGTGGTGGTTAGCCAACACTCAATCCCTTCTCATTTCCATTTACAACATCAATTCTCATCAATCTGTTGCTTAAGGCAGTAGTACTATCTCTTTCAACTTCTAATCTAAGATCAAGCACCCTTTGCAATAAATCCTTAAAAAGAGGATATCTTATTTCAATATGGATGACTGTCCCATCTTTAAGTTCTAGTATGTAAACTCCACAAGCTTCATACAATCTCCAAGTGACAATCTCCCAATATTGTTGATCATCTCAGAAATCACTTTGATCATTTTCTTCTTGTGAGGATTCCATCATTATCTTCAAATCTCCCTAAAGAATTAACTCAATTCCTTCTAATGTAATTTCTGAGTACTGCTCCATCACTAAATCATACAGGTGAAATAAATCTTGCCTATCAAATATATGCAATACCTCCAATAGACAGTTGAATGCTCTGAAGTTCCCATTGGCTCTGTAGATAACAAGATAGTCCCCATCTGGTGATGATACCTTGTTTAACCTAGCAATAATAGATTTAGTCTCCATAACTTCAATATTAATTTTACTGTCTAAAGGAACAATCTTTAGGCATTTCCTATGTTCATCTTCACTGTCAACATCTGACTTCTGTCTTGGCTTTTTCCTTGCAATCATCTTTATATGACCACCTTTTCTCTTCTTTGTACCCTGCTCTGCTACATCTTGCTTTGCAGGTACCTCAGTTGTGTCATCTTTCTTTGGAGTTTCTTCAACAACCCTCTTCTTTAAACTCTTCTGATCAGGGTCTTTTACTCCTTCATTCATCTCCTTAATCCTTCTTTCATCCTTAGTGGAACCAACAGCAGTGAAACTTTCATCAAACCTTTTCACTTTCTCATATAAAGCTTGTATTTCTTCAAAAGTTTTGTTCTTCAGGTCTGAGTGTTTCTTGTTCCCAACATGTTTCAAGTAAGTCATCATCTAATTCCTTAACTGAGTTCTTGTAGGAGGTTTATTTCTGATTGCAATAGCTATTTGTTCTGCAAGAAACCTTCTTTGAGCTGCAATTGTATCATGAAGGAATTTTGCTCTCTCTTCCACAGTGAAATGCTCTCTCTCTCTCTTCATCTTGAAGTCTTAGAGCTAGAAGTCTATCAACTTCAATTCTTTCTTGGATAAAATCATACTCATTTGAAAGGGCAGCCTTTATAGCTTCTTCTTTAGCTAGCTTTTTAACTTCTTCTTCTGCTTCCCAATCTTCTTGTACCTTTCTAGCTATCTCTTCATCCCTAGCAAGTTGCTTAAACTTCTTTTCAGCTTCAGGAATAACATCAGATTCAGTATCAGACTCATCTTCTTCTTCAATTTTCTTTTTCCCTTTATCTTTTGGATCAATCTTTGGAAGAGGCTTTAAAGTCAATAATGATCTGGTTGAAGTAGGTTTAGGTATCTCAGTCTCCTCAACATCCTTAAGCTCTACTCCTTTTTCTTTTTCTTTGAGCTTCTCCTTGTTCTGACTTATTATGATAAGTACTTGAGCAATAGTCTCATCATCTCTAAAAGTTGTAGGAGTAGGTGTTGGAGTTGTTGGAGTAGCACTTCTTCCTTCAGTTTGATCATCAGTACCTTCATCTGGTCTGTCGGTACTAACTTTTACCTTGTCAGTACTAACTTTTGATCTGTCAGTACTATCTTTTAATTTGTCAGTACTAACTTTTTCTTTGTCAGTACTAACTGCATCTTCAGTACTAAATCCATTACCAGCAGTTTCCTTCTCTTCACTCACTACTTTTCTTGTCCTCCCCACATCTTGAGTATCTTCAGTCTCTATATAATCCAATGTATCATCAGCAAGCTCATCAAAAGCTGGATCTTTATGGACTGAAGGTTTAGCTTTGGCAGATTTCCTCCCTTGTTTTGATACAAACTCCTTTTGCATCCAATTTTTCTTCAAGGATTTCTTTCCTGCCAATCTTTGCTTCAATGATACACTCTTCATCCAAGCTCTGTGGTGTGTGATGACAGGTTTGGCTTTCTTCTTAAGCTTCTTGATCTGTGCCTTCAAGTGTTTAGTTTCCTTGGCTTGATCTGTAACCTGTATACACAAAGAGATACAAAGATCATACACACTTTGGAGTGTCATGTCACCCTCATTCCCTGAAAGGGATCTATCACTGGATGACTGACCTCCTTGATTCCTACCAGAATCCTCTAGAATGGAATCAAGAATATGAGTAGTAGGTGAAGGTCTAGGTGATGGGTCAGACTGAGGCTCAACATTGGCTTTACTTAGGTGATGAGGAGAGGGTGTAGGTTGTGGTTTAGATGGTCTTTCTGAAGTGGCACCCTCATCCTCAGTTGATTGTACCAACATAGAAGCAAATAAAGGTGTGACTTTCCCCCAAAAATGTTTACCCTTTTTAACCATCAAGGAGAAAACTTTACTTGTCAAAGCATTTACAAGAAAATGGTCAAACCTAAAATCAAAGAAACCGTTTCAATCTACACTTTATACCATTGGCGGTATTTTCTTCAACGTCTCTATAGCGGTACTATCTTTGCCCAACGGTATTAACTTTGCATTGTCGGTACTAACTATTGTCAAAGCAAGAATGAACAAGTTTGGCAACAACAATGCTTCAATACCGTCTTTATCTCTTCCCAATGACTCTTTAAAACCCAATTAACTTCTTGAAATTTGTCACTTATGGTTAAAATGCTTCTGCACACTAAACACTTCATACAAACTGTACAACACATCATATTGCATCCCCTTAGCTAATGCAGCTTATGGATTGATCATCCCAATAGTAACAACCAAGAACTGGAACCTACTAACATCAAATGCCTTGGTTAGAAGATCAACTACATTGTTATCAGTGTGGATTTTGAGCACCTGGATAAGTTTCTTCTTATAAGCATCCCTTATGAAGTGGTGTCTAATTGCAACATGCTTTGTTTTGGAGTGATATACTGGATTCTTTACGATGCAGATAGTAATTTCATTATCAATGTAGATCTTTGTGTTCATGAAATTGAACCCATAGTCTAACATTTGATTTTGAATCCACAAAACTTGCCTACAGCAATTTGCAGCAGCAACATATTCTGCCTCTATAGTAGAAGTAGCCATAATGGTTTGCTTTTTGCATTGCCAAGAAATAAGTCTCCTGCCAAGAAATTGACAACCTCCTGTTGTGGATTTCCTATCAAGATTTGCTCCAGCATAGTCACTATTTGAGTAGGCTTACAGGTCAAATGAGGACACTCTAAGATACCAAAGAACCAGTTTGGGTTTGCCCTTTAGATACCTAAAGATTCTCTTAACAGCACTTAGATGGGAGGTCTTTGGATTGACCTAAAACCTAGAACAAGCACAGACTGCAAGCATAATATCAGTCCTAGAAGTAGTCAAGTACATTAAAGAACCAATCATGGATCTATAAAGATGTACATCCACATCACTAGCTTCCTCATCCTTGACTAAAGGCTTCTGGGTCTCAATTGGTGTACTAGCAGTCTTAACACTGACAAAATCAAACTTCTTTAGGATTTCTGCAACATACTTATCCTGACTTATAAAGATACCATCTTCTTTTTGTTTGACTTGTAATCCAAGAAAGAAGGTGAGCTCTCCTATAGAATTCATCTGAAATCCACTCTTCATTAATGCCTCAAATTCATCACACCAAGATTTCTTTGTAGAACCAAATATGATATCATCCACATAAACTTGTACTAATATGATATCATGTTTGTCCTTCTTAATGAAAAGAGTCTTGTCAATAGTTCCTCTTCTGTATCCATTCCTCAACAAGAAAGTAGTTAAAGTAGCATACCAGGCTCTGGGAGCTTGGTGTAAACCATAGAGAGCTTTCACTACTTTGTAGACCTTCTTAGGAAACTTATGATCTATAAAACCTGGAGGTTGAGACACATAGACCTCCTCATTAATTTTTCTATACAGGAAGGTACTTTTCACATCCATTTGATAGACTATGAATCCCATGTAAGAGGCAAAGGCTAAAAAGATCCTAATGGCTTCAATCCTGTCCACGAGAGCAAAAACCTCATCATAATCTATCCCTTCCTCTTGCCTATGTCCCTGAGCAACTAACCTTGCCTTATTTCTAACTACAACTCCTCTCTCATCCTTCTTATTTCTGTAAACCCATTTTGTACCAATTGCCTTCTTCCCATTAGGCAAATCTACAAGAATCCAAACTTTCTAAATCTTGAATTGCAGCAGTTCTTCTTGCATAGCATCAACCTAACTTTCATCTTCAAGTGCTTTAGAGATCTTATTGGTTCATTTTGAGACAAGAAACAAGCAAATAAACAATGTTGGAAGTCCTTATGATTATTTCTCCTTTGCTTTTTAATGTAACTGACAAAAGCATGGGCTCCAGAACTTGTGGTCACTTTGTTCTTGTTTGAACTGCTGATTGTGGATCTCCAAGAAGTAGAGTTAAAGGATGAATAGAGTTAATCCTTGATGTGGGAATAGGACTGACATTCACAATAGGTTCTAAATTTGTGAAGTCAGCCACTGCACCCTCATCATCATAAGATGAATTGGTAAAAATACCATCAGTAGGATTGTCATAAATTTCCTCAAGAGCAGGTATTTCGGAATCATCTTGAGTAGTATTGGTTAGATCAGTGAAGGATAGTCCACCATAAGGACTGGTAGTACTAACTGGTGTGCTAGCAGTATTAACTATGTTAGTACTGCTAGCTTTAGCAGCTCCTGCCTTAAGAAGCAAATCCTTAGTTTCTTGGGAAACTCTTTCCTGAGAGCTTCAGCTGCATCATTAGCATCCTGTTCTTGTCTTTTAAGTCTTTCAAGCTCTCCCAAAAAGACTTGATCCTCCTTATCTACTGGCATTAAATCAGGATGCTTGGTAGGTTCTTCACCTGCATTATTTGCTTTTGAGCTCTTGACTGTTGAAGTATACAAAATCTTAAAGAGTCAAACTTTTTGAATCTTGATTGCAGCAGTTCTTCCTGCATAGCATCACCAACTCTTCATCTTCAATTGCTTCAGAGCTCTTCTTGGGGTTTCATTTTGAGTCAAGAAACAGCAAATAAAACAATGCTGGAAGTACCTTATGATTATTTCTCCTTTGCTTTGATATACTTACAAAGCATAGGGCACCAGAACTTTTGGTCACTTTGCTTCTTGTTTGAACTGCTGATTGTGGATCTCCAAGGAATTAGAGTTGAAGGGATGATAGAGTTATCCTTGATGTGGGAATAGGACTAAACATTACACAGTTCTTTATTTGTGAATTCTGCCACTGCACCCCTCATCATCATATGATGAATTTGTAAAACTTCATCAGTAGGATTGTATAAATGTCTAAAGGCAGGTTATTTTTGAATCTTCTTGCGTCAGTATTGGTTTAGATCAGTGAAGGATAGTCCACCATAAGGACTGGCAGTACAAACTGGTGTGCTAGCAATATTAAACTATGTTTGTACTGCTTAGCTATAGCAGCTCCTGCCTAAAGAAGCAAATCCTTAGTTTCTTGGGCAAACTCCTTCCTGAGAGCTTCAGCTGCATCATTAGCATCCTGTTCTTGCCTTTTAAGTCTTTCAAGCTCATCCAAAAAGACATTAATCTCTCCTTAAACTACTTTCTGGAAAATCGGGATGGCTGGTAGGTTGTTCACCTGTTGTTGAGCTCTTGACTGTTGAAGTATAAGAAGACCATATTGGCAGTACAAAGTAGTCTTGAGCAGATTCAGCTTCTATTGGAGAATCACCTGCATCAATATTTTCTTTTGTACCTGCATTTTGATTAGCTTCTTATGGACCTGCATGTTTGTTAGATTGATTCTCTGATCTCACAGGTTGATAATTCATTTATATTCTTATCCGAAATTTCCCCTACCCCAGTTAAAATAATTCAGATCAAACAGCCAAGTTGGTCCTTTCCCTGCAACATTTTGTTTATTTTCTAAAAAGGTTATGTGCAGGTTTTCTTCAACTCTCTTGGTTTCTAAATTGTATACCCTAAAAAGCCTTGCTTTGTAGAGGAAAACCCAACTAAAAACCCTTCATCTGATTTCCCATCAAACTGGCCCAGATGGTCAATGGTATTCAAGATGGTCACATGGCACCCAAGAAGGTCTTATATAGCTTATGATTTGAATTTTACCAGTCTATATAGTTCCATAGGTGTCTTTTTTTGAGCTGCGTCTCTATTACCCTATTAAGGACATAACAAGCCAGTACTAACTGCTTCAGTCCAAAATGTGTTAGGTTAAAACTTATCTGCTACGCATAGTCTAGCTGCCTCAATAAGGGTATGTTCTTCTTTTAGCAACTCCATTTTGTGTGGAGTTCTAGCATTACCGTATGCCTCCTTGATCAATTTTGACCCACATAATACAATAAAATCCATGTTTCTTAAATTCTGTACCATTATCACATCTAATAGTTTTAACTTTTTGATTTAATTGGTTCTCAATTTGTCTTATAAAGTCCTTAAGGATTCCACTAGTTTCATCCTTAGTTCTTAAGAAGAACACCTAACTAAACCTGCTAAAATCATCAGTGATAACCAGGAAATAAGTCTTATGGTTTAAGCTCCTTACAGATGTAGGTCCAAATAAATCCATATGCAGAAGCTGTAAGGGCTGACTAATAGAGCTCACTGATTTGGCCTTACAGGAGGCCTTGTGTTGCTTTCCTTTCTAACAAGCAACACAAGTGTGGTCATTTTGAAAAATCTTTGAAGGTAAACCTCTTACAAGGTTTCCCTTCACAAGTTTGTTTAAGTTTTTAAAGTTAACATGACCCAACCTCTTATGATATTTGTTAGATTCATCAATTGTGGCATTTTCAATCAAATAGGCTAAACCTCCAGAAGGAACAATGTTCTCTAAATTGAAACTGTACATATTGTTTTGTCTAGGGATTCTAAGTAATACTTGATTTTCATCAGGTAACTTAAATTCAGGAGACAAAACAAGACATTCAGTGTCAGTGAATAGAACCTTGTTCTTCTTGTCACACATCTGTGACACAGAAAAGAGATTGAAATGATGTAGTTCTTTCACAAAGCACACATCCTCAAAATCTAACTTTCCTGTTTTTATTTTACCTTTACCAGTTATGTAACCTTTACTTCCTCCAAAAGCAACAGGGCCACCATTAAAGTCTTGATATTCAGCAAGGTAGGCCTTATTTCCAGTCATGTGCCTGGAACATCCACTATCAACAATTCCTTTGTTCTGTAAAGCTCTATGTGGACAATTCTGCACATCAAATAAAAGAGATTAGATTCTCTTAGGGACCCAAGCCTTTTTGGGCTTGAGTCTGCCCAGTTGATCTTTAAAAGTAGCACAATCTCTAGGTCTTGATCCACCATTGTATTTAGAGATTTTGTGGCAGTAATGCCTTTTTGGTCTCCAAGTACAACCTGCTGAGGGCTTAATAGCAGTTTCCTTTTTTCCCCCAACAACACTAACTGCATTTACCTCAGCAGTATTAACTTTTTGATATGAAAAATTGGTTCTAAGTGTTGTTGTTCTATTTAATGGCTTTCTAAAAGTTGAATGAGTTTTATGAAAAATAGTTTGTGGTCTAACTCTATTCACAAAAAGGTTTAACAGTACTAATTTTTTTGGCAGCATTAGTTAGTACTGCCTGACTGTTAAAATTCTGTCTAGTAGTACTAACATTGTTAGTACCGCTAGCTCTAGCAGTACTAACTGGAATTTTGCCAATTCTAGTTAATACTGCTGTAGGAACAAATTGGTTCTTATGATTCACTATATGCACATTGTTCTAAATTGGCCTATTCTCTCTTTGAACATTACCCTTACCCATCTTTTTGTTTAGTTCAACCTGTTTAGCCATCCTGTTTTCATGAAAATCACAATCTCTGATAAGATGACTAAGACTTCCACATACAAAACATGCTTTTATAGTAAACCCATATCCCAACCCTTTCTTGTCAACTTTAGGATTTTTACTATGTGTGAATTGATTCTTAACAGTTTCTCTAGGAGTTTTTACTTGCTTATTAGTACTAGCAAAACTAGGTTGTTCCTGTTCTTTTATAGGTTTAGACACACAATAATCATCACTATCTGACTCATACTCCTCAATGATAGGAGCATCAGTCTAGACTTTTGGTTGAGATCCTACATTAGGTTCATTAACAACTGGTTCAGACACAATTTCAAGTATTTCTATACTAATGTTGGATTCACATGTATCAAAGTCACTTGTTTGGGTTTCAGATTCACTAGGTTGAGACTGTTTTGGACCATATGTAAATTGTGAGTAATCAATTTCAATGTCAGGTCCAGATGGCATGTAATTTCCTGTCATGGGTGTGGGTACAACATGCATTCCTTCAGCTGTAACAAACCTATCATACAAAGGTTGATTTTCAAAATTAATTTCCTTATTCATAAACACACTTTGTAAAACTTCATTTTCATAGCTTAAAATGCCATCATATCTGTGATCCCCATACCCAAGTCCAAATTTATCATTAGCACTCATCTGACTATTTTGCAAAAGACTAAGATTTTTAGAAGAGTTGTGCCATTTTTCTACTTTAGCTTTTAAATCTTCTTTTTCTTTTTCAGCTTCTGCCAATAGTTTCTTATGGTATGTTAGGACATCTGTTTTATCATCTAAGTCTATTTTCATAAACCTTATCTTTTCCTCATACCAAAGTTGACCTTGTTGATGAGCAACCAATTATGCTTTAACTTTCTTTAATGCTTAAGTATATGCCTTAATTTCTATGCTTGCATCACTAAGTTGTGCTCTTTGTTCATCATACAATTTTTTAAGTTTATTATATGATGCAACACATTCATTAGAGCAAAATTGTACCTCTATGTCTGAGCCTGAACTGTTGCAAGCCATCAAAGCATAATTTTCCTCTTCTTCTGAGTGATTAGTCCAATCAACACCTTCTCCATCAATAGTCACCAGATCTTTAGAGTCCTCCAGTTTACCAGATCTTCTCCTATTATATTTATCCTTATTCCTAAAGTTCCATGCATCTCTCCTCCTGCTATCTTGATTTCCCTTGGTTCTACACTCTCTAGCAAAATGCCCTGTCTTATGGCAATTATAGCACTTGACTTTGGTTTTATCAAAACCAACTGGTTCCTTGGCATCAAATTGTATCTTTCTTCCTGTCTTTTTGTAGAAGTTTTTCATTCTCATGGAAATCATGGTCACCTGCCATTTCAAGTCCATTTCTTCTAAATCAAACTCATCAAGCTGTTCCAAATCCTCATGATCCAATTGAGGGCAACTGGATTGATTTGCAAGTAAGGAGTATGATGAAGCATGTTCATATTGTGAGTTTTGACCAGAAAGATTAGAAACACCATAAGCGGTACTAACATCATTAGTACTGATAGTGTTTTCAGAGACAAATGCTACATCTGTGTGCTAGAGGATGATGCAGTAGAGCCTTTAACATCATTTTCAAAGACTCTTAGATTATTATACAGATCATCAAAGCTGGTCCCAGACATGATAGATCTTTGTAGCCGAGCTTAAGGGATGATAGCCAACTTGCTATAAATACATATTGACTATATATAAACACAGACTATGAATATAATTGTAATATGCGAATCTAAACAATAGTATAAGAAGAAGAATTGAAAAACTAAACTTTGATTTCTATTAATCTGTTAAAATGATTACAGATTACTAACTATGAGATATGATTGTATGAGATGTATATTGAACTAATATCTCTAACTATGCCATGAGGGTTCCTTTTATAGACCAAGGATAAACCCTAACAGACTTACAAAACGTATTTTTATGATAAAAGATTTAATTACATATCTTTTTCCTATATATCCTCATTACATATCTCTTATTTTAACGGTACTACTATTTTTTACTTAATGACTAAGCAGTATTAACATTTGTACTGTCTAGTAACCCATAACTATAACTATCGGTACTAAGTATTATCACTAACGGTACTAAGTCAGAAATGTATAATTCCTAACAAATCCTTTGAAAGAAAGGATACGTATATGTACCGAGTGAAAACGCAAACGAAAAAAAATCAACAGACGTACCACGACAAAATATACACATAACGAAAGCCAATACGCACCAAAACTTATAAATACGAAAGACAAAATTCTTATACCAACAATCGACTTTACTCGAAAGAACCAATTAAATGATGTTTTTATAAAAAAATCAATTTAAAATAACGAGAGTCGTTTTAAATATAAAAATTATTTTAAAAAAAATACCTTCAAGATTAATCTTTGTAAAATTCATTTTAATCATGGTGTCGTTAAAAATCTAGAGATAGTTATCTAATGGCACTGTATCACTCTTATACTATGGAACTCATTTTACTACCTTTTCATACACTAAAAATTTAGAACATTAATAACCACACGAAAATTTTCATAACTTTATTTGTATAGGCACTTAAACATGTTCTATTCGCATACGATCACTTTTAAAACACACATTTTATTCACCCAATAATTATTGTAACCACAGTTTTGCCAAATCATTCACAAGATATTCTTAAATGGGGTTTTATAATTTCGACATCAGTTATATTATGTTACTCAACAAATGGACACCGCAATACAAAAAAAGGATTTTAAAACACCGTCAGACTTAACACCATTTGTTGTTGAAAACGAAAGAAAAATAGCACAAAAACCATTATATCTGAAGTTAAATCAAACAAACTATACAAAGAGTAATTATTGCAAGTCGTTTACGGATCCAAAAGAAATCGTTAGGTCTTATCCAAAATAACGATCAACAGAGCAAACCTAAAACCATCGATACTAACACGTCGCCAACGGGTTACGAAAACCAAGAGATATACAACCAAAGGAGTAAATATCCATACTAAATTGTCACAAACAAATAGTGATTATAAAAGGAAAATGTGTTTTCGATATTCCTTCGAGAAGTCACTTACGGGAAAACCAGTGAAAATGTACTATTAAACCATAGCAGCAGTTTCCGAACAACCAATATTCATCAGGACGTCGAATAGGAAGATAGGACCTCCTTACAACAAGTACAATGAATGGATTCTACACTTAGAGTTAGAAATCCGAACGACGATAAAATTGAGCAATACGACAACGCAATAATAGATAATAGTAGTACTGTATATGTATACGCAATAAGTTAGATAGTAAGGGGGGGGTCAGTGATTTAAGGCAAGAACTATTCATGTCAACGACGTTTTTTTAAATTAAGGGATTTATTTCCATAAGCTCTTTGTTTAACTGAATTTTACGTATGGATAAGACCCTGTATTTATATTTTTAAGAATATGTAATGACTATTAAGATATTCGGGTAAGATAGCTGTTCACGATATATATAAATAGTCTATATTTTTAACATCGATGTTCTAGATAATTACAAAATTTTGTGTTAATGCTCTTAAATAAACATCAGCTTGTAAGACTAATAAAGCGCCACTAAATTTTTTATTAAGACGTGTTCCTCTAAGTTCATATTTTTTTCTTAAAACGAATCCCATAATTTGATTTTAGACTATTTAATTTCTATTGTATGATTCATCAAAATATAGAAATTCCCTTTACGAACTTATCCATGCTTATAATATACTCATTATCCTCATGTTCTCTACCACAAGGGGGATATTCCGATATCTACGAAATTGCTATTTATTTGATATAAAGGATATCTAAACCTAAACATTTCTCTTGTTGTTCACAAATCTAGATTAACTTGTAAACTGATATTTAATTTCAAAATGATAATCATCCCAAGGCGGTAATGGGGGTTGACCTTATAGGTGGGGGTAACCTATACTTTATTATTAAACTTTTATTCTAATCAAATCACCCAAGTTAATTTAAATATAATAATCCCCCCCCCCCCTTCATTGATCTATATCGTAGTAATCAATTGCCACATAAAATCGAATATCAAAAGGGGGGGAATATCTTCAAGGGAACTATTAAAGGGAGTTAAATCTTCTCCACATTGTCCCTCTCATCACAATCACTTTCTACGTCATATCTACTATAGAATTAAGTGGTGGTCGGGTGCGGGGGGCGAATAAACCCCCCCCCCCCCCCCCCAAAGAGGGTACTATTAAAATTTTACAAAAACTACAATTTATATTCATAATTACGTATTATAAGATCAAAAACTTTAAATCAAAGTCCCTTTAACATATACTTAAGTCTAACCTTTCCTTTGCCTGTAATTCAATCTAAAGCTAATAAAGGGGGGATATCTGTTCACACGTAAAAGCTAAGAAAAAACTTACCATCTATACAACTATCCATAACACCTCCTCGCATTAGGTTAAGAGAATAATTCCCTAACCATATAACCATCCTTATCAGGATTTCAAACATTACCACACCTCACACTACCAAGTAACAAACAAACATCAATCAATGCAATCCTGGTCACAAGTTCCAAGTGTGTGATGCCTTATTAATTGTGCTCGGCCGCCATAATTATAATTATCTCCTTTCACATGTGTACTTACTTCCAAGACTACACATCTTAATGATTACTCACATATAAGCACATATACCACATAACACATAAAGGATGATCCATCAATACTATTACTTATATCATAAATAGATCGGAATCGGAGAAATGCATTAAGGAACGAATGTCTCACAGCGGCCTCCAAAATTACCAGATTATTCGAAAGAAAAACCAAATCAATTAACAACGTGACGAGGTGAAGACGGAATAACCTGTGTATGGGCCACGCATGGGTTTGACTTGTGCTCCGCATAGAATCACCGATTGCGGGTCCAGCCCTATTACACGCATCCGACAAACGATCAACTATCATATCAGATAATGGTAGGCAAAAAATAACTAAAATGACAACTTAGCAAAATACAAGATATATAAGCTATGCAAAAATAGAGGGGAAGCATAGCAGTTATAGCATTAAACACTTAAGCCCTAAATGCATCTACATGAAGGACCCCTAGGTTATAGTCTAGGCTCAACCACCTACTTCTCTATAACCAAAGGCTCTTTATAACCAATATGATCACAACCCGACTAGGCGGAAAAAAACGAGGAGTAACATCCATGGATAACATCACAACACAATGGGATGTTGTTTATATGGATTGTTAACAATAGAGAGAACCTAAATAAATAGATAAACATAATTGAGGAACACAATGTGTCATGACAATATTAACATAAGTTAAGGTGTCTTGCATACGATAGCAAGTCATACCACATGGAAACATATCCAAAGTCTAACAATCAAATAACAAACCAGAGTATCAAACATTCAAATGACAAAATTAAAATCTTAGGGAGGAATGACTCCGATGCAAGCTAGGTCTCACTAGCACTCTTCTAACTTCAACATCCTCAGATGGATTACCTGAAAATGGGATGCTTAAAACATCACACCAAAGGGCTTGGTTGAGAGTATAGGTTTAGACACGAAATCAAAGATTATAACAATTACTAATGATTAATGCAAACAAGACAGACAAACTAATGTACTACTTCACAAAGCTAACATGTCAAATATCATCTATACTAATAACGAGCATGAGAACGGAACGTGGTCCCTCGATCAAAAGTATCAACCACTTGGGTAGGAAAGTTACACCCGATCCATTAACAACCAATCACTTCACATGGGTCAGGAACGTTTTACCCCGATCCAAATATCAAACAAATGCGGAGGGATAGTTACCCCGATCAAAAATAACATAAGCATTTAGATATGTAACATACAATAGAACGTACTCCACCCACGTCCATACACTTCATTCATATCTCGTTCTCGCTAATACGTAATTAGAACATTTTCTAATCATTTGATCATTTCCATCCCCATTTCATATCGCTGGGAATAATGAGGGACTAAGAACTACTCTGAATGCTGAAATCCAAGCTTCCAAACTTTTACACGTAACTTATACAAATAAATAAATACGGTTACACGCGACAAGAATAAAGTTAGTCCATGTAACATACACAATTATGATGGATGTCTTAAGGGTTGAATAACCTCTACATGGTCACCCCGAACCATGCCCAACCTTAACCACTCATTAAACTTTACTCTTAGATACTTACAATTTATTCAAATTGCAGAATTTCTAGCGTATCTCACCAAATTTAACCACACACTCATACTCCCGCTCGACCTCATATTATACCAAAATCACTTAGTTATTCCCTATGAGTTTATTAGTTACCCATTTGATGATATCTGAGCTATTAATTCATGTGCAATTCCAAATAAACTCAACTTAACTGTTCTCATTCGGATCTGATTGCACCTAAAATGATTGACCTTGCTAACCAATACTTAGACAATAATCAGGGAGGTAAAAATTGGTGTGACGTGATAGACATATATAACTTAACTACTGTAGAAAGGATAAGCTTAATTTATTTTAAGTTAGGGTTTTTACCTCCAACATGAACCTAATTCTGACGTATTTACTGATATGATCACCTTTTCTTGCAAAAAAATTAATTTGAATGACTTCCCGACCTTAAAAAACCTTCCGCGGCGGATTTTCTAAAAAAGTAGACTCTTTCTCGGGTCTATTTCATAGCTTAAGAAAACATACCAATACCGTTTTTAACATACGATCTAGTCGTTGAACACGCCCTAAACCCTTCTGCGGGCTCATATGGTTAATTGCAATCCCAGTCAGACTCCTATTGACACTGAGTCTAAACTAGGAGATGATGGAGAACCAATATCTGATCTGACATTATATCGGAGTCTTGTGGTAACAACCAAAAATTTTAGGTTTATATTTATCAATAAACTTGAACGTTTTATTCCAAACAAACAAATTTTAGACTTTACGCATAACCGTTTAGGTTATCTCGTGTACAACGAGAAATTTTTTTAATGAATTCTGTCTTTAGACTAAGTTTAGTCTACATGAAGTATATTATTACTTTCATGAGCATGATTTATAAGTCATATGCATGCGGTTTTACAAATTTTACGTAAGTCTTTTAAACTTGCATTTTATTACATGCATGCATGCATAACTTACCCAATACCCCCACCACATTTTAGGTATCACTAATACAAGTATTCTTAAACTTCAAAACAATTTTACCTCCCCTTTTAACTAGCCAAGTCATCCCTCCCCATATGTATATACCAACACTTGCTTTATTGCTTCAAAAACCACACACAACTTTCTAGTATACATGGGAAACCTCCCCTCCTTCTCTCCCTTTCAATATGAATGACCAAATTCCTCCCCCTAACCCCCCTAAATCATATTCATAAGATTCCCTAGCTCATATAACACTTACACAAACATGTTACTACATAAAGTGTATTCAAACCTACCCAAATGTTTCTACAAAGACCAATACTTAGAAAACTCTTTTTATCACTTTCAAACACACATTTTATCCCTTTTCCTCTACTAAAAATGCAGCAACAACCATCAAGAACAAGGGTTTCAAGATTTTGGGTAAAGAGTTTACCAAATATTAGGGTTTGGTTATATAAAACTAGGGTTTTCTAGTTAGTTTTAGGTAATTTGTGCACACATTGGTTCTCAAATCTTCACCATTCATTGTAAGCTGATGTGTGCTTAAACACACATCATTTTAATCCCGGAAAACACTATAAAACAGATCAATAACTATAAAATATGAGTAATTATATTGCAAATATGTTTGGTTTGTGTTATTATGTCTTGCGGGTACAAAGGATTGAAAACGAAGCAAAAATAGTGATTTTCAGGTGAGTTTCGATGATGTTTTCACGTTTATCGAGATTTAAATGAAATAGTAAAAATTCCCCGACCACTCCATTGGAAAGAGCATGAAATTATGAATCTATCGGTACCTTCCTCACTTTTTGAAATGGACTAGATAATCTTTAATGGATCGGTTCATTTCTATTTTGACCTATCTAATTTGGCCCCCCCCCCCCCCCCCCCCCCCGCGCCCCCCCCCCACCCCCCCCCCCTGCCAACAAAACAGGTTCAAAGGCATATTTATGCCTAATATTTATTGAAGCCTTTGCTAGCTCAGCTGGCAAAGGGGTGTCTTTTGAGGCCTTCTACCCCTTCTTGTCCTGAGTTTGAACCCAGCGAGGGATAGTTGACGTATTATACTCAGATGCCACGTGGCCTACTTAGGTGGTGCCACGTGGCAACCCGACCCAAATCCAAACCCGATAGTGACTCGACCCAGTCAACAGTCAACGATTAGTGTTGATTGTTGACTGCAACGCACCTGCCACATCAGCAAGTTGGTCCCACTTGCTAATATGGCTGCCACGTCAGCAATGACGTGTCTGTGGGACCCACATAAGCTACATGGCAGCGGCTATCCAATGACAACCTATCACGTGGCACTTCTAGCATGACAGTGTGTAGGTGGAAGGTTCAGTCCTAGGTACGAGGAACGAAGAGCTATGGAATCATTGGTACAAGGTTTGGAGGCTAATGATTGGGTGTAGGCACATTAGTACGAGTTTTGGAGTCTGAGCCAATGATTGGCTCGAGATCCGAGCTAATGATTGGCTATCAGCAGGTATGAGACTCTTCAAGAAGGACACGCGGCCCAAAAGGGGTGGTTAAAAAGGAATATAGTAGCTGGCAATTAACGCGTCAGGATAGCAACTTTGGAATATATGGAATTAAGAGGGTTTTAAAGGGGTAAAAATACTATAATACCCCTGTTGGTGAAGGGCTTTGAATACTCACACAATTCCTAGCCATTTGAGTGTAGTTTTGATGAGGTGTCATTTTATACACTATTTCGGGGTCATTTAACCCCCAAAATCATGTAAATATGCCTAGATTATGTGCTTAATCATTTGTTTTTAGGGTTTTAGCACTTGGATGGCATTTGGAGGAAATACACGTGACTTAGGCTCATTTGGAGAAGAAACAGACAAGACTACGACTCTACACCAAATCCTTGAATAAGTTGTGCATACAAAGTGTGGAGGCGACGTCGCGTGTTTTAAGAGACGGCGTCAGGGCGTTTAAAGTGATGGTGTCCGAGATCTACTGACGACGTCAAGACGTAGCCGACCTAAAGAAACCCAAGAACATTTTGTGTCATGAGATTGAGAAGATCATTTCACTTGCACACGAAGTACTAGACATTGTTTTGGCCATAACTCCTTCATACGAACTTGGATTTTGAAGATTCAATAGCCCACGCGATCGCAGAGAGAAAATCTACAACAAAGTGAAAAAGTCATGGCAATGGTGTCACTTGTTAATCCCGACGCCGTCGTGACAAACTAACTTAGGCTTTGCCTATATATACAGACAACCTCATTACTTCGTTGTTTTTATCACATGCCCAATCAATAGGGCCCGGATAGAGAGTTTGGGGGTTTGGGTAGGTGTTTTTCAAGCAACTTAGAAGACCTAATTCATTCCATAAACATCTTGTAACGGTTTAATTGTCACTTATATCTTAATTCATGTCTTCAGTTCCTTTTGTTGATTATGATTTCTATTGTTTAAGTATGCTTGGCTAATTCATCTAGTATTTATTTAGGTATGCTTGAAACTTGTCATTAGTTGATTAGATCTTTTTGTTTGTGATAGATTTAATAAGTATAATTGATTATAGTTTATAATTATTGTTTCCTATTGCTTCTTGTTGATGAATGTGCACGTCAGGCTTTAGAAAACCAGGTTTTGTCTGTATCGCTGTTGACATATCTAGGAAAACGTGAGTGTGTAGAAAGGATACTATCGGTAACAGTCTTCATACTACCTTACCCTTTATATGGTTGATCCCTTTTAAGATATTTCAAATGCATGTAATGTACTCTTAAGGACCTTATAATAGTCTTCATACTACTTTACTTGTGTGTTGCCCTAACGGAATATTACATAGACGGCGGGTTCGTGTAATCCGTTCATGACCTAGGGAATACTTACACATTACATCTTAAGTGTGACAAAGCAATAGATAGAATTGGATAGCTAGCAAGGAGTAGTGAATCCCAAGTGAATACGCTTTATTGTATAATTTTTATTTAGTTTATTTGTAGTTAATTAGCTTAAAACTAAAACCCCTCTAAAACGAGAATTTACTTGCTTTCATAAAATATAAAAACACAAAAATAATCTTCCTTCAACCCTTAGACCTTAGTCAACATTCAATCCGGCCTTCACAGTGCTATTCCCCTAGAGAACGATAACAACCCCGAGTCTTGCCTATACTACACTGCAACGATTAGGTACTCTGCCTAGGGGATTGTAAAACTTCCTGCGGAAGTTCTTTACGACCTCCGCATACATCAAAGTTTTTGGCGCCGCTGCATAGGGAATACCGTAGGTTTTGGATTCTATCTAACTTAGGTCTACTCACAAGATTCCTATCAAGTGAGATTTAATTTCTTGTCAATTAGCTTTCTTGTAGTCTATCTTTTCTTTGTGCCCTTTGTTATGTAAGTCATTCTTTCGTTCACCATCATGATGTATGAAAGACCACCAACCACACCCTTTCAAAACCCTCCACAAAATACAACCTTCCCATTCCAAAATAATATCTTGATGTTCCAACAACATCAAGATGAATCTCTCTACGATGCGTGGACTCGTTTCAAAAACTTAATCCAAAGAGTCCCTCATCATGGCCTTAATTTATGGTCCTTGGCTCAATTCTTTTATGATCATGTCGATAGATATACCAAAATAGACATTAACTATGTAGTAGGTGGGAACCTTAGGAGTTTAAGTGCTGAAGAAGCATGGGAAACCATTGAGGATTGTTCCGAATGCGATAAACAGTGGAAAACCCCAACTAGCACTATTTCTGACCAAACAATAGCAAATTTGATGGCTCAATTAGTTGAGAATGAGGTAGTTAGAGTTATGATACCTAAGTACATGTCATGGTTAGATGCATTTGATGAGCCTATAGGTGATATGGAGGATAAGGAAGATAATCCAAGCCCACAAAGTACCCCAAAAGTCCTCTCATCAATTAAGTTATACACACCGCCCGTAACTTACCCGAAAGAAGTAGAAGAGACTATAGGAATCCCAACAGAGGTAGAACCTTTAGACCACATAAAACTAGAGGATCTAGGCTTAAATACTAATACTCATGACCTCTTTCTTAGTTCTAAGGGATTTTCTAGTGTTGATGAACCAGAGCCTCAACTTTTACCAAATTATTCACCCTTAGATGTAAATCTAGGAGACAAAAGAGGAATCGACCCACCTGATGTGCTGTCGTGTAGGGTCAATTATTTGATTATCAAGTTTTAAATTTATATTTAGCCGACAAACCTAAAACAACACTTTAACGAGCAGTGCGTCCGTCAAGATGGAGTCGCGGTAAGTTAGGTGTCGAACACTAAGAGTAGATCATTTTTTTAACCTATTATTCAATTATATTTTAATTAGTCCATTTTGCTGGTTAAACCTATGCTATATATGTTGTCTAATGATATGGGGGTGATTTCAGCCTGAGAGACTGGCACAGGTTTGGTGGAAACAAATATCAATTTAATACACAATAAACACAAAAGAAGAAAATAAGAAATAGAAGAAAGCGTACACCCAAATTATAGAAAACTTCATTAGCCATATTAAATCTGGTTTCAATGCTGGTTGTTTGTTTTAGTGCAATATTTACTTCTCTCAAGCGACATTATCATTCTTAAAGACTTAGCTGGTCATCATCCTAAGACCCTAACACAATACGTCCTGTCCACAATTAACGCTTCCGCATAAAGCATCCTTTAGTTTAATTATAATCTATCTTAGGGAATCAAAGCAGTGTGACCTGTTAAACCCAGCCAATGGGACTTTTCTCCCACTTATTGTTGACGATGTTATATATACTGGTAGTCCAGCAATTCAAATCTTATCAGGTTTAAATTAAAGCATGATTGCTGAAACATAAACGGGTCACCTACCGGTTCAACTAAGTTCATAATTCAAAGACAAAGATAGAACGTTATTTGTGATCCTATTGGTCCAGTAATATAAACACGATATGGAGAGCTATCCGGTATCAAGATAATTTTTAGGTAACACTAGAGCCAGTTTGAATGATATGCTCACAAATAAAACAAATTACAAACATAATAAACAAGTATGAGGTGATAAAGATAATTAAACAATCAACGATAAATTAAAAAATCATTTTAAAACAAACCAAACATTGAACTTTCATTAAGATGGCTAATACCCGAGGGTATTAGCCCACAACCATTGTAATTATACAAGCGTAATCAAACAATTAAAAATCGAACGATTAAGAGAGTAAAAATTACCACGATGTTCTTCTATTGGATTCCATGAATCAATGCTTACCATGGTGGCTAATCTCCTCTTCTAAAATTCGTCTTTAATGAGTATGGTATAAAGAATATGATATTGCACACTGAAAACTCATTTTTGAGTCTTCTATTTATAGTGTCTGAAAAAGACTTGATACGCCGTATCTGGCATGGTCGATACGGTGTATTGGGCTGGATTCCTTAGAGTGCGTGCTACATTCATAATAAATATGTGATATCATTCCTTATTTACTTGATTTACTGTATCTTCGAATAGTTATCTTTATGGATACGGCATATATTGACAGGAGGGGATTACGCCGTATGGGAATTGGTCAAACTTTTTCTTGTGAAGTTAAGGCGCTGATAAACACGCCTGTATTCTTTTGTGGAATACGGCGTATTGTTAGAAATCAACAATCTCAAATATCTTCGTTTAAGCTCCAATTTATGCGCTATATTATAGCTTTCTTCACAAATACCCTGAAATTACTGCATTTATCAACTTTAAAGCAATTAAGTACTGATTTATGCAATAATTATATAAGTGGGCAAAACAGATGGGATAAATGATATAATAAAGTGATGTTATTTGATGTCATCACCACCCATCAACCCATATAGTCTGGGTAGTTTTAGGATGAAGGTAGTAAAACCCTTGACCATTCACACACCACCTTCACCCCATGTAGCATACCTCCATCGAAATGGTGTGTATCGCTACTATCACCCGCACTTGACCTTAAGTGTAAGGGAACCTACCTTATTGCGTGGTCAATAAGCGAAAGATCCAGACTGTGTCTCAAACAAAAACAAGCAGCTATTAAGGAGGCAACCTATAATTTATTTTCTGCCATATTAGGTGTGTTCTAGTGTTTTCTTGTGTTTGTTTAGAGTACATATGATTGTCTTAGCTATTTTTTGTGGTTTTTGCAGTAAATTTTGCAGGAAATAACTAATGGGAACTTGCGTGCAAAAATTTTTAAAGAAAAGAAAAAATTCTTCTTCACATACCCTGGAGACGGTGTCAGGATTAATCCTGACGGCGTCGCCAGGTCTGTTATAGGAAATTTTGATTTTTAATTAATATTTGAGAAATTAATCTTGTATAATTTCTGAAATTTGTAATTTTCCTAAAAACCTGCAGAAAACCAAGATTACGTTAACACACTCATCATATCTTTATTGCTTTCATAGAGTCTATACCTAGTTAATGAGGTTTTATTTTTCATTCACCCATAGATTTTACGCTTGGTGTAGTTGTCTTTGTCTTTGATTACAAGTTATATTTGATGAGAAAAAGCTTGGAAGTTCTTATAAAGTTTCACTGGATGATTCTTGGAGGACGATTTAACCAGTTATCGCATGTTTCTTCTCCATTATTGAGCAAACCATGGGGTAACAAGTTTCTTTTAACTTGTTATTCTATCCCTTTATTTCGTTTGTTACGGCTACTTCTATAAAACATTGGGACAATTTTCAACCACATATAGAGGGAAAATAAGCCTTAGAACTAATCTACAATTGCCATTTGCTTATGTCCTGAAAATATGGTAATAAATAACGAAACAAGCATAAAAGGTAATTTTGACCAATTTTTTTACAACACATACCGAAAAAACGCAGTATTAATAGCTCTCATGGTAAGGAAATGGTGTATAACTAGCACAAAAACTCTCAAAATTCCACCCCAAAATGTGAGGTTCGCCTTTAGATCTTTAGGAATTCGGGTACCCATTATTGATACCCAAGATAATTTGTACCTTTAGCTTTCTCAAGTTAAGGTTCGAATGCAGTCATATGTGTCTATTTCGTTGTTACGGATGTGTACGTATGGTCTTTGTCGCCTTTTTTGGAGCATATGAGTGTACCGATAGTATATTAAATTCTAGAACTTGTTTTTGTGATGCATCCCGAGACCGCATAGTGAGTATTAGATTTGCTAGATAAGAGGCACTAGGATTAACCCTTGTTTTAAACCTGTAACTGTTATTATGGTCAAATCGATCATATAACTATCCCACACCCTTGCCATTCACTCATTTTTAGTGCACGACACCCCTAGTACAACCCTCCGAGCCTATCATTTTTCACGGTTCTCATAATTTTATGGTTATACCAGACTATTAATGAAGAGTATTGTTAACCCTTGAACTAATTATTACACCCAAATCGCCTTACCCTACCTTGTATGTACTCACTTTTAGTACTTTTTGTTTTATCCAAGTTAATATTTGAGTACACGGTTTGCTAAGTCCTATCTTTGTAAATACTATTTTGGTACGATTGTGAATGCATGGTAGTATTCATCTTATGCAGAATTAGGGAAGAAGTAATTTATTACCCCCAATAGAGCTCAATAAGCTCCATGTTATTTTGATCCATCTCAAAACGGGTTATTAGTTAGATTGTAAATAATCGAGTATGTAAAAGTCTAAGTGTAGGAGTGTATCTATAAACCTCTATGATGTATTATATGTTTAAGCAATGGCAGGGCAAAAGTGTAGGAAAAAAATGTATATAAAAAAGAGTAAAAAAGAATGTACGGGCTGCCATTTGCTAATGTTTATGTTTATCATAGAGTCCAGAAAAAAAAGAGATTGATGTAGAATTGTGTAGAGTTTGTATATTTTTTCTGAGTCTTTAGCTTAGCAACCAACCCACGTGGTAATCTTTAATTAGCCTAACCCCTTCACTCTAAATCACCAAAGTTACCACCCAAATATATTCCATCGGTTTTTGTTTCCGTTAATGTTATCTTACACCTACACCCCACAATCCTTTAAAAGACCTCTTAGATAGTAATGAATAATGCTTGCGCCTAGAGATGGAGATTTGATCATTTACCAAGCCTATGGTATTTTAATATGCTTAGACAGTTAATTATTGTTGATTTTTCCATTTCCCAAAGATTGTTATAATTTTATTATACACCCGAGTGAACGAGAGAATCCCAAACACTTTATATGAGTTGTGCTAATATATACTTTTCGGCTTTTAATTACGATGTCTAAAGGTCATGTGAAAAATCAATATAAAGAGTAGGTTAAATGACCCTACTATTTCTATTGTCTAGGTAAAATGCTCAATATTGCTTGAGGACAAGCAAATCCCAAGTGTATGGGTATTTGATGAGGTGTCATTTTATACACTAATCAGGGGTCATTAACTCCTAAAATCATGAAAAGTATGCCTAGATTACGTGCTTAATCCGTTTGTTTCTGGTTTTAGCATTTGTTTGGATGACATTTGGAGAAATACACGGTAGAATTGGCTCATATTGGAAGAAGACACTGATGGTATAACTTAATTAATGTATATATATAACTTAATATACATATTATATATATATATATATATATATATATAATTAAAATCAAAATATCAAATAATGAAAGTGTGGAAAAGGTTTTATAAGAAGGATTACTTTTAACCAAAGTAAAATTCAAAACCTTCCCGAGTCGTATCCCGACGAGGCGTGAGTTAAAAATCAAGGTTAAGTTTGTGATCGCGTGACTGAATGATGGCTTGGATTCTATTTCTACTAATAATATGTAAAAACAAATAACGGAAAGCAAACAATTAAAGGCAATTAAAGAATCACACTTAAAACGATAACGGTTAATTTAAAAACGCGACATCGAAAACCTAGATTAACAAATTTTTAACCCTAAAATGCAATTTTAATTTTTTTTAAAATCCTAAATGAATTAAAAATTATTTTTAGAAAAATTTAATATCTTTATTTGATTAGATTTAAATTTATTATGAATTAAAAAATGATTTAATCTAAAAATATTATTAAAAATATTAAACTAATTTATAAAAAACTGAAAAAATTATGAAAAATACCTTAAGCTAATTAGAATCTAAGAAAATTAAAAAATTGGAAAATATAACTAACAGTACTAATAAACTGACAGTACTAACACTTTGTACTGGCAGCACTAACTATTAAACTAACAGTACTAATGACTTAGACTGTTTTTTCTAGTCTCCTACAGCAGCACAGACTTGAACCAGCAGCATTAAGTCGTAGAAGCCTCTAATTCCCAACAATCCTCCCCTAAACTTGATATTCATCTTGTTAATCATCAAGTTTCTTCATTACCTGCATCTTGATCACTAGGAGGATGTATATAAACACTTCTAATTCTTAAGTTGTGATCTTGTAAACCTGAGAAGCTCATAAGCCATTTCACACTCATGATCAACTTCTAATCTTCTACTCAGCATTCTTGAAAGCATCTCTTGTATAAGAGGATATGTCTTCTCTATCAGCATGTAAATATCTTATAAGATTTAGTACTTCCATCACCCCTGATGATCTCAGAATACATCTTGTCTTCTGATAGAGCATGTGTCTTCCAATACACTATTAGATACTTTGTAGCTAATGATTCAACATTTACAGCTTCATCATCTCCTAAAATTATATCCAAATAAGCTTTAAGCGCTTCCTTCTCAGCATCATCCTCTATCTTTTGTCTCTTGACACTTTCATCATCAGAAACAAGAAGGACCAAATATGTAAATGTTAGCTCTGTTAGTAAGCTAGGGATTGTAACCATCCTCTACTAATATAAAAAGAGGATA
The DNA here is from genome assembly GCA_026074375.1 of Tanacetum coccineum. NCBI lineage: Eukaryota > Viridiplantae > Streptophyta > Magnoliopsida > Asterales > Asteraceae > Tanacetum > Tanacetum coccineum. The sequence continues at coordinate 29,186 of BQNB010018902.1, read as the reverse complement.
TGCGTCTAGGTTCAATCCATCAATTCATGCAGACTTCCTCCAATAGTAGTCTGAAAGAACGCATAGAGGCGTGTATTGTAGTAGTAATAGAAGTTTCTATTATGTTTCAATAAGAAAGACCTTATTATTTAGTAACTTTGATCTTGTTCTTAATTATTATTCCGCTGTGTTTTGATCATTGTTATTATACCCTAGTTGAGTCCAGATCTTGGATTCTATAATTGGTATCAGAGCCTCGTGGCTCTTAATCTAGGGTTGATAAGGTTTTCAATGTAAAAATACTTTCTGTATTTTTAATAAAAAAGGCGTATGGGCAAATAGGGTTTTATGCAAACCTAATTTGTATTTTTTAGGCATCAGCAGTAATGACACATGAAGCCGTCTAACTTGATGATCACATCTGTGACCGGTGATCATGATGGTATTTATGCTTCATTCTTGTTCGAAACGCAGGATCCATGAATTAGCGACAACTTTGCTACAGAAAAAGTGTCGCTGATGGATATGGGACAGATCTATAACAGTTTTGCAACAGCTATGTGACTGATTAGCGACAGAACAGTGACAAATCATGTGTTGCTAAAGCATATGGGAGAAAGGAAGATGCTGTTCCAGTACACAGATTTTTGCGACGATATTGTGACACTTTTAAGGCGTCCGTCTGGATACTTAAAAAAAATTCAGTAGTGATTTATAATGTTTGGTTTCTGCTGTTTTAGTTTATCTACTTTATGGATCTGCTGGTGGACGTGTGATAACAGCAGCAGGTGGTCGTAGTTACAAAGAAAACAGCAGGTTTGAAAGAAAAGTCGCAACAGGTTGTTAAAGGATGTGTGTGTAGGTGTGAATGATGGCTGCATCTGTGTGTATATGGTTGGATCTGCTAGTCATATGGTATGTACATGGGCCTACGTGATTATTGGCAGATTGGTTATGAATTCACAGATTTGGAAGCAGTTATGATGATAAGTCGTGGTTTGGGAAAGGATATGTTTTAATATAAATCCCTGATTGTTAGGGATTGTATATTTTCCCAAAATTACTTCCTGACTTTATGGAGTGATTTGTGGAATGTACCAGATTTATAGGAATTATATTCTTCCCATATTTCTTGCTGGGCTGAATCTGAGTACATGTAAGCATATTCATTTGTTCTGATCACACTCGGCAATTCCTACTGGTCACTTGGTTCTTGCTGGTTTCATCATGTTCCTGCTGATTTTGTCATGGTTCCTTGCCTGCACGCTGGTAGTTCATGTTTTCCACTGGAGGCTTTGTGGTTCATACTGGTCTGCTTATGGTTTCTTCTGCTTGCCTTGTCCGATACTGTTTGTTATTTCTGCTAGTATTATAGGTCCTCAGACGCCCTTGGATCTTGGACGATGTGATCCTTATGGCTTGGTTACCTCTTCTTGATTTGGTTTGGTGTTCATAAGTGGTTTATTACATAACATAATAATGTCGTGTTTTGGTCCGGGACCACACACATTATTATTTCAACTAGCTATGGAGGAGTTTTGATCAAGGGGGATCAGCGATGAATCAATAGCTAAGATACGAATTTTACATTTGTGTCCTGGTAATAAAACTCCGTTTTGATCTGGGATCAAACAGTCCTTATTATTGTTATGTGCTTCGATGATACTTCCGATGTACGTTATGTGGGATGAGGTCAGGGACCAACGATGAACCATAACTAGGTGTGATAAACATGTCTTGTACGCACTGAATCAAATAAGGATATTGTGAAGACGTTTGATGCATTAGCTTGTTAATCGATTATGTAACAAGTTCACCCTTTTTGTGAGATGCAATAAGGATTGAGGTAGATCGCCGGCTGAGGCAACAGTTACATGAGCGAGGAGGATGTTATTGCACTTGGATGTTTCATTGATACCTACTATTTCAAGCCAATTAAAGTCCGAGATTCATGAGATGGTTAGTATATTTTTAAGGGGAAGCTTCTTGTTCAAAAATACTTAACCATCTACATGCATCACTTGAGGGGAAGCGTTTACGAGTTGCACAAGACCCCTATTAGATGATTACAAAAAGGGGAAGAAGATTTATGAAGATTTATGATGTGCAGCTTATTATTGTGATGACATGTTTTAGCATTGTTTCTTCATGCAGGTTGTTTTGTAATATCAAATAGGGGAAGATTGTTAGGAATTACAGATTTGAAGATTACAAAACCTATTAGACGAAATGAAGAAAGAAGAAACAATGAAGGACCAAATATGTAATAGTTAGCTTTGTTAGTAAGCTAGGGTTTGTAACCATCCTCTACTATATAAAGAGGATAGGCGTCTAGGTTACAATCCATCCATTCATAGCAGACTTCTCCAATGAGAGTCTGAAAAACGCATAGAGCGTGTGTAGTGTAGTAGTAATAGTAGTTTCTTTATTATGTTCAATAAAGAAAATCTTATTAGTAACTTTGATCTTGTTCTTAATTATTATTCCGCTGTGTTTTGATCATTGTTATTATACCCTAGTTGAGTCCAGATCTTGGATTCTACACTTCTGGGCTTTCAGTCTCAAATCTTTCTTTAACCTATCAAAATCATCAAGCATTTCTATAAATATCTTATAAAATTTAGTACTTCCATCACCCCTGATGATCTCATAATACATCTTGTCTTCTAATAAAGCATGTGTCTTCCAATCAACTATTGGATACTTTGTAGCTAATGATTCAACATTTACAGCTTCATCATCTCCTGGAACTATATCCAAGTAAGCTTTAAGCTCTTCTTTCTCAGCATCATCCTCTATCTTCTGTCTCTTGACACTTTCATCATCAAGTTTTTCACCTGTTCTTTTCCTAGCAACTGTTTTCTTTCTACTGCCTTCAGCTTTACCTTTTTTACTGTCTTTAACCACTTTAAAATCTATAGGAACAAAGTCATTGATCCACTTCTGCTCCCTTTCATACAACTTCTGAATTTCTTTAAAGCTCTTGCTCTTCATCTGATTGTGAGTGTACTTCCCATGTATTTTAGATATGTAACCATCTTGTTTCTGAGTTGAGCTCTGGTTGGTGGCTTGTTTCTAATTTGTTCAGCTCTTTGTGCAGCAAAGAACCTTTTCCTTTCAACAATCATTTCCACCAACATTCTAGACTTTTCTTCAATGGTGAATTGTTCTCTTTCTTCTTGTTGAAGTCTTTCTGCTAGTAATTCATCTGCATCCATCCTTGCTTGAATATCTTCCATTTGTTCAATCAATGATGCATCCTTGGCCTCTTGTTCTGCAGCTCTTTCCCTAGCAATCCTTTGCTCTCTCTCTTAAACTGTGCTTGTTCTTCTTCAAACAGTATTTAAGCAATCTCTACATCCCTTTGAATCTGAGCCTTTATAGGGTTCTTTGGAGTAGGTTCAGGCTCCACCATCTTGCCTTTACCTTTGTCTTGGCTTTATACTGTTGGTCTTGGTGTTGCTCTCCTTGGTTCTTCTTCAACATCACAAATCACTACTGAGGTTTTTATTAGTCTTGTGCTCCTAATAGCCACAAGTGTATTAGCAATAGTCATCATCTCATCTTCAAAAATATCCCCAGCAGTACTTGTAGAAGGATCAGCAGTACTAACATTTGAAGGTCCAACAACACTAACATCAATACTAGCAGTATTAACTGTATCTCCAACAATAATAGTTTGTTCAATAGCATTCCTCCCCTGAGTTTTAGCATCACCTTCAACATTCTCCATTGCATTATCCACATCAAGCTCAGCAAAGTCACTATCATCAAACATTGGCTTTGTCTTGTCACTTTTCCTCCCCTGTTTGGATACATACTCCTCATCCAAACTCTTTCTCTTGGAGGTACCAATCTTGAAGAGTTTCATCCCTAGAGTTCTTGCCCTTAGCTTCATTTCTAATTTTCTGACCTTCTTTTTCAGCTTTTTGATCACTAAATCTTGAGCAGTTTTTGATTGTTCCAAGGTAAGAACCCTGTTTGACATGTTTGTACAAACATTGTAACATCCGAGAATTTTCGAAATTTTGAATGACGATTTCAATCTTTGATTTTTAGAGTCTGGCTTGACTTATAAGAACGACCATCTAAAGCACGTTTTCATTATTCGGACTCTAAAGCAATTTGAAGTAAAACGACATTCCTGACAACTTTTTAGTTTTGACCGAGACCCGAAAACAGTCAGAAGGTGATTGAAATGCCCTCGCAAAATTTTGAACACAACGCGTGCCGACCCAAAATAATTAAATTTATATTTAATTATCATAATTTATTAAATAAAAATATTTAATAAATTAATTAACTTGTTAATCGAAAACGTTTGTTAAAAACGGAATTGTTGAAGTTAAAATTCATTTTACGGATAAAGTTTATCGGAAAAATATATAAATGAATAACAAACATTTCAAATAAATGTTATGAAACAATTATGAAATAAAGTCGTGTAAATACTCATTTTTATTGGAAAAATGATTTGGAAAACAATGGCGCAGGTTTCGCGACTTGAATCATCCGATAAGTCGCTCAAACGGGTCCCGAACCGAAAGTTATCAAAACTTCATTAAATATTTACACAAGGACCCCTCAACTATTATTAACTTGCCACTTTTATTATAACTTTTTAATATATATATTAAGTTATAACATTTCTATTTCATTTTTCTTTATAACAAAACACACACTCATCATCTCCCTCCTCTCTCTCTCCAAATCCGGCCACCGCCGCCGGCCACCACCTCCGGCCACCGGAAAACTTTTCCGGCGGGTTTTTCCGGCGAACACCAAATGTGATCCTCATCAACGGATCTACCCGATCCCCATACTCACTCTCCGCCACGCGCCACCTCTGCCACCGAAACCACCACCGCCACCCGTTGTCACCACCACCACCATCATTATAACCAACACCACCCCGCTGCCTCCCCACACCGAAACCACCACCTCTACCCCATCACTATCACCACCGTCACCCTCATCGCATCGTCACAATCACCACACCACAAGGGTGTGTTCGTTATGTGGTTAACACCACTAGGGTCCGTTTGGTTGCGGGTTTATCAGAAGGGGGGGTGCGTTCGGTATGGTTCATAACACCCAAAAAGGGTGCGTGGTTTATTTGGCAGCAGCAAGGAGGCGTTTGGTTTGTATTAAAACAGCCAAGGGTGCGTCGGGTTGGGTCTCAAAACCATGAGGGTGCGTCGGGTTTGTGGTAACACACCAAAGGGTGCGTTGGTTTTGGGTTCATAGCCAACAAGGGTGCATTGGTGTTGTTCGCAGCCATGGGGGTTTGTTGGTTTAGCGTGAGACAAGTACCAGGGTGCGTTTGGTTTGTTTATAAAACAACTAGGGGTGTTCGTGGGTTTGTTGTTGACAGCCGAGTATATGGAGGGGGGGATGGAGTCGGGGTTGGGTTTTTGGTACCACAAGGGGTGCTTGTTTGTTCGGTGACAGCCACCCACAAAAGGGTGTTTGCTTAGTGGGACAGCAGCTAGGCTGCGTAGGTTTTAAGGTGCGTCGGTCTTGTGGTTGCGCCACCGAGGGGTGTTGGTTTGGCTGCGGGACAGCCGGGGACAACCGGGGAGAGGGAGTCGAGGTTAGGCTGTCGAAAGTAAAAAATAACGGGGCGTTTGGTTGGCTGCCCAACAATGGAAAGGGTGCGTTTGGTTGGTAGAATTCGCACAAGGGCACGTCGGTTAGGGTACGTTTGGTTATTTGTGACAACACAAAGGGTTGTTTGGTTGTGGGTTTAACGGCCGAATGGGCTGTGTGGGACAGCGGACACAAAATAGGTGCGTTTGGGTATAGTGGCAGCAATTGGGGTGTTTGGTTTTGGCAGAAAACGCCATACAAAACGCGTTTGGGTGAGCAGTTTCAATAAGGGTTCGTTTGGTTAATGAAATTGATTAATAAAAATTATTACAAGGTTTTATAAATATTTAAAAACCGGAAACATAAATTGATGGTTTATAATGGTTAAATAAATATAAATTATATTATTTTGTCTAGATTAGATATAATAGCATATATATTATATCTGGGACACGCAGACATTGGAAATAATTGAAAGCGAATAATTCCATCATATATTGATTAAGGAAAAACGTCGAGTTTTGCAAAAATGGAAAACGTTATATAAACGGGAAAGTCATGAAGAAATTTTATATAAATTTCTATATTTATTAATGGTTCACTAAAACTGCTATCATTTTAGAAACCGATAAAAGGACTATGTCATATTTTAAAGATATATTAAAATATAACTACGCCATGACTTGACAACGAACGAAAACTATATTTTTACATTGAGACAACTGTTTTAGAAATGACCCGTCGAAGAAACAAAATATAATTTATAAAATATTATTTATATTTTATAATGGTTATAAACTATTACGAACATGGTTTGATAAATTCATAACGATAAGACATGTGTCAACCTTTATACAAAGTCTTCTTATTAATTAAATTGATGTCAAACAAATTGATTTAATTAATTATTCACATTTATTATATAATACCTGCAAGGTATTATATACTTTTGCATAACTTTGATTGATTGTCTTTGTTATATAATTCACGGTATGAATTATATAAGGGTTTATTTTTCATAAGTAATATATAAAGAATATATTACACACTTTGCGTATATTTTAAATTTATTTATTGTAACCGAGCCACTAACCATACAACATAAATCTAATCTTTTATCAACGTGTCGCGTGATGTAACCATTCATCTGGAACCCAAACACATTATTCCTAGGCTAGTGAGACCTTACCGTTAAGTTAAGCAGCATCTCTGATCGAGCCGGTTTGTCTTCCGTTCGTAATTGTGCAATATAAGATACCTATCGTCAATCGTTCCTTTCAACATCATGTGAAATTAGATGCCTACCTATCAATCGTTCTTCAACATTAAGGTGAGTTCATAGCCCCACGTTTTACAGGTTTTACATATATTTTTAGGGTGAGAACATACTTGTTTATAAATGCATTTTACGTGGTTGATTACCTGTTTGGTTTACATACTCATTTATATATCTCAGCGAGAGATACAATACTTTGGTCTAATTTTTGAACGTAAACACATACCTACTTTTATATTACGGATTAGCTTAGGTTGCATGAACTGAAATCACTTGGAGGGTGAGCTCGAATGTTATGAAATAGATCTATTTGGGATTGACAATTCCCGTTCAGGTGACTAGCTATCACTGGGAATGAACGTTATACCATGTCGGATTACAATTGGATTGGCGCCTGCGGGGCCAACAATCATTACTGCCCGGGTGTTCTTGGAGGGAACACCCATGAGGGGAACATATTATTTTTATTACTTTCCCGGGTTGTTCTTGAGGGGACCCCCATGTATGGTACATATTAATTATTCCATTAAATGCCCCGGGTGTTCTTGGAAGGGAAACACCTAACGATGGGGTACAAACTCATACCCCTGGTGCCTTGAAAAAAATAAAGTGGCATACATCCACAGTCCCCCTACGTCGACCAGTTCATGAAAACTAAAGAAGGATAATGTCAATCATGGGTTTAAACACCTTAAATAATGTGAACCAAAAATACAATAACTTTGGATAATTTGTGAAATCCCCCCAAAAAACTTGGATAAACATACATATTTGAGACTAATTAAAGGATAAGAAATGGTACTTGCAAAAATTAAAACAGCTAATTATTTCTAAATAAATCCATACGTAAACATTTTTGGGAAAGGACGGTTTTAAGGATTTAAATGGTCACACAATTATTTTATGATACTGTAGGGAGACAGTAGTCACTAAACGTTTTTATATGACACGGTAATGATACAGTTGGCAGATACATTTATTGGAACTAACGTTTATATTTACAGAAACCTATGAACTCACCAACTTTAATGTTGACACTTTTAAGCATGTTTTTCTCAGTAGAATTAGATGCTTGGATTATCTGATGTGCATTGGAGTCTAAATTGACAAGATTTCATACTTGGATTTCTACAAAGGATCAAATCTCGTTGTGTCGCTTTCAAGCTTTTCAATGTGATGCAATTATGGGACAACTATTATTTTTATTTCAGAAAATCAACGAGATTGTTTTACAAACGACACATTTAGAGGTCGTTCTCTTGTATCTAGCGCTGTGTATTATGAAGTAGCACCCCAAATGGTATTCCTCTGCGTTGTCATATTTTTGGGGGTGTTACATCAACGAGTACATTCTTAATTAATTGGTAAAGACTTGGTTAGTGGACTATTAGTGTATGAATTGCCTTTAAGCAGTAAGTGGGTATAGTCTATATAAGCTAGGGTTTAATAAGATCACCATTGAATTAATCCCTAAGATAGATTATAATCAGCAAATAAGGATGCTTTATGCGGATAAGTTTAATTGTGACAGAATTCTTCGTATCTAGGTCTTAGGAAGAAGTACCGCCTAAGTCTTAAGCCTTGAGATAAGTAATCATTGCACTAAATAAACAAATCAATGTTCTGATTAGATTAATAATGGTTAGTACAGTTTTCTTATATTTGGCTAGACCGCTCTTTTATCTTCTGTTAATTTGCTTGCGTGAGTTTTAGTGTCTTAAGTTGATTTTAGTCACCACAAAACCTGTGCCAGTCTCTCAGGCTGAAAACCCCCTTATCTATTAGATTTAGAATTAACATAGGTTTAGCATAAGTTTATCATAGAATAGAATTAACTTAGTTTAGATAACTAATATATTAATAAATTAAAAGATTGTTTCTCGCTCTTAGTGATCGACACCCTAATTAATACGAAACTCCCATCTAACCGGGTATATTGCCCGTTAAAGTGTTGTTTTTGGTGAAGTTGGAAAAATATAAATTTAAAACTTGAAATCATAAATCACACACCTTACTACAACACATCAATCTTGCAGGGTCCTTTTAACAATGGTTATCCGACATACGATAAAGCCTAGCGACGTGGCAGTGACGGTAACAGTTATAAATGGGTTTCTATTTTGATATGTTTCCTTCGTATTAGTGTTTAATTTTTATTCCATTCAAACGCACCCGAAATGTAACAACTAACAATTTTTGGTTAACAAATATTTATAAACTTGAACGTTTTACTTTAAACACGTGAAAACTTGAATTAACGTAAAACCGGTTAGGTTACCCCGCGTACAAGGAGAAATAATTTTGAACGTATTTCGTCACTAGACTAAGTTTAGTCTATATTATGCAATTACATTATCATTCTCAAGAGCATGATTTACAAGTCAATTTCATACGGTTTTACAAAACTTTACGTAAGTCGTTTAAACTTGCACTATATTACATTCATGCATGCACAACTTACCTAATACCATCTCCACCATTACCAATACCCTAAATACTTATACACTATCAAAATTTATTCATTTCCCTCCCCCATTGTCATTATAAAAAACGGCCCCCTAAAGTATTTTTATACAAAATATTACAAATCCTACACTATACATATATCTACCAACTAGTACCAAAGTCTTGCAAATCTTCTTACACAACCAACCACACCATCTCCTCTCTTCTCCTTCCTTCCTTCTACATTCCTAGACCATCCCCCCTCCATTACCTTTATCAGTTTTCATGGCTCTATGTTCCCTAAATATATCCCATGAGTCTTGCACTCTCTCTTTATAGTTAACACTTAGCATTTCTTTCTCATTCAACGCCTTTCAAACTCACACCTTTTTCTCCGTTCTCCCTACTGATTTCAACAGTAAACAAGGAGTATTTTAGTCTTGGGTTAATTTAGTTTAAGGTTCTTACAAATGGGTTGCAAAAGCTAGGGTTCTACACTACCAAACTAGGGTCTCTTAGTATTCTTAGGTTGTTTAGTACACTTTGATCATCCAAATCATCACCACTCATTGTAAGCATCCCAGTATACTTGTTTTTCATTCATTATACATATTTCATACTTGTTTTCATATCACCAATATATGCTTGTAGTGTAAACATTTGATATAAACATTATATGATAAAACCCTAAACTGCCCAAATTTTTAGGTCACTTTATATGCACATTTTTAATACTTTAAAAGGGACTTATGACCCATTTCTTGATCTTATAACTTAGTACTATGTCTTAGGAAGTTCCCCTAACAATTTTATGAATTTAGAAAATTTATTAGTATTTTTAACATTTTGTACAAATGAATCTGTCCAGATTTACACCCTGAACAAGATGCATATTTTTGAGCAGTTTAGACTTAAAATGGGAAACATAGGTATTGAACTTTTAGTAGGCAATACATAGACTTAAATACATAAACTTTTAAATACATAAACTTGAATCATCTAAATAGGTTACGTAACGAATGAGTTATGGTCAAAACAAAATGGGTGAAACTTCTTGTCCAAAATCAGAACGGACCACCTTGTGTTGTATGGCACTTTTGGAAACCTTAAGCCTTGAACCAGTAGATAAAACTTATATTTTTGGAAAGACAACTCTAAATACTACAACCTAGGCTTTTGAACAGACTAATTTCCTTTAGAAACAAGTGAGTTACGGCCTCGGAAAATCAGGTTACAATTCTAGGCAGAATGTTCAACTTTCTGTTTTGGTGTTGTGAGTATTGCTTGATATTTTTCTTAAGTGTTTTTGCATGTGAAAACTTTGTAAAAGCTTAGTATAGGTATATAAGGGTGATAAAAGCTTATAAAACTTATATGCATATTGCTCACTTCATATTGTAAACCTAAAACGCCTTATTATTAAATTTGGTGGCGGTTAGAATACTTTGACACTTTCGTACTTGTACTACTACCGTATCACCAAATTACTTGAGGTGAGTTTAATAGCCCCCATTTAGTAGCTTTATACTTGTTTTGAAACACTTGGGGTGATAATACATGTTCAATTACTTTCTTCCGGACACAAGTACTTAAAACTTTACGGATTGACACTAAGTTACTGTATTTGCCATGAAGTCCCCACTATCATGAATCGTTAATTATATAGTAAGCGCGAATGCCATGAATAGATCTATTAGGATTGAACTTCCCCATCCGGGTGCTAGTAACCCTCACTTGACCAAATGTACTGGTCAAACGGACGCATTTCAATTGAGGAACTCTAGGTGTTTGGCAAAGCACCTACCAGGGCAACAAACAAAGATAACAACGTATACTTAAGGTTTCGGTGTCATGAGCTCAATGCAATAGTAATACTTTTCTTGTGATATTTTATTTGTTATAATAATCACACTTTTCATGATATTGTAATTGAATCAGTAGTCACTAAATCTTTTCATGATATTGTGAGTGAAGTAGTAGTCACTAAACCTTTTTCATGATACAGTGAGTGAAGCAATAGTCACTAAATCTTTTCATGATACTGTAAGTGAAGCAGTAGTCACTAAATTGTTGAGGTCCACATTTTAACTTACTGAAACCTATAAACTCACCAACTTTATGTTGACGCATTCGTATGTATTTCGCACGTCCTTAAATTGCATGAACTTGGATTGACTTGGAGTATTTCACTTATGTCTCTTGCGGTCTCATCACCATGAAGATTTTATGCATTACTATAACGTTCAATGTAAACTTAAAACTCCTTTTATTTGTGTTGTATCAAAACATGTCTTTGTAAAACCTTATTTATTCAATTGAATGTATATCTTTTAAACAACTCATATAAAGGTCGTTCTTTATGACTTGTGACTTTTTTCTATGAAGTCACGCCCCCGGGTTACCTTCCTCTACACATATTTTAAGGGTGTGACAGATCGGTATCAGAGGCCTCGTTATAGAGAACTGCGTTGCATTAGTAGGCCTAGACTATAACCGTTGCATCATAAACATTCAGCGCGCATAAATCACTGAACGGTTACACATGCTCATTCACTTTAACGAATTCTAATGCAATACTAGAAATTTTGTTAGACATTGTGAGTAATACAATGGTTTTTAAAAACTTTTTCATGACCTTACCTAATACCGTTTTAGATGTTATTGAAACTCATCACTATCACACCCCGCCAAGGCGGAAATGCGAGGCGTAACACGATAGGCATCATTACAACACATTAATGTCAACAATAGAGAATAACTATAATGCAATTAAATTAAAACCAAAGTGTTATGACGATACCTAACATAAGAGGAGTCTTGTATTAAGGTTAATCGCAACACAACAATACATAGACATAAATAAATCCCAAATAATACATCGTCATAAAAGAAAGTATTCAGAATACGAAAGTATGAAATAAAGACTCTAGAAAGAACGAATCCATATGCAAGATCCTAAGGTCTCGCTAGCCACGCTTCTTAACTTCCTTAACTTCACTAGGCTCACCTGAAAATAGTACTTTAAAACGTCAACATTATATTTGTAAGATTCATAGGTTTGACACAATTACTTACTCTTGCTGTGAATCACAATCATTAGGACATACATGAATATTATACACAAACGCAAGCAATTAAATCATCACACAGAAGATTACACATTTTGGCTTAGATTAGCACTAGCACCTCAAGTAACTAAGCTCACCCAGAATGCAATTATTTTTTGCACACAGCGTGGGGTAGGCGTACCCCTTCGATCCAATTTACCACACAGCATGGGGTAGGCGTACCCCTCCGATGCAAATCACAATACAATATGGGTAGGCGTACCCCTCTAATCCAACAATGCATACACATAAGCCATATAATATTAAGTAATGTCCAAAAACAAGTAAACAATTATTCGCCGCACTTAAAACATTTTGAAATAAATTAAGTATCATTTTCACCCCAAGAAAACATAGAAAAAAGGCTATGAATACTCATCACACGCTTCACAAATGCGCATAAAAGTCCGGCTAAAATCTGCACAACAAATTTAACGGGTTACTTACGATCAAGGCTTTACGGCCTTAAATCATGTAACCTTCAAACTGATGGATACTAATATCTATCATACACTTATAGACATCTCACTATGCAACCCATACTTTATTTGAACTCGAAACACTTTTTACCCCTATATTCAAATTCCCAGATTATGGCAGAATTTTATTGTCACTTCACGACCACCAATAAAATACTAAACGACCCAATTAGACTTCTATATTGCATTCCCAACATCTTTAAAGAGTTTTGTAACTACTGTAATTTAAAAAAAATAAGTCTAAATATTTTTAAAAAATTCAACATCATAAAGTGTCCAGAAAATGACCTGATTTGACTACCAAAAATTTTGACTTGATCAGAACCATTTAGACACTTAGGAAAAATCTACAAAGATTCCATAAATTCCTAGACATCATGAACTTACTACTGTAGCATATTCATCAATTACAAAAGTATTTTGAAAACACAATCCAAAATCTGTCCCTAAAACTCGGATTTGACAATGAATCTTGTGAAATTATTTTGACTGACTTCCACTTACTTTTAATTCATGAAACCACATGAGTTAGAAAGTAGACTCTCTGTAGATAATTTTAGGCTTAAGAAAATCGGTAAAAGCTATTCGTATGACTGAGTTATGACTCTCGCAAGATGACCTAAAATTCTGCCCAGTTTTTAATTCCGAAATTACAATAATTAAATCTAATTAAACCCATCCCTATGCTAATTACTTTACCCAAATCAATTCTAGATGATCATATCTTCATAATTATGGAAATTTTACAAACGCTAATCCATCAATTTTATTTGTTATATAATTAAATCAATGATCAAAACATTTGTGTGACTAAGAATATAAAAATTTAAAACCAATTTAAGGTTAGCAAAAGATCAAACCTTGATTCTTGAGAGCTTGAAAAAAAACTACAATGGAGGATAGGTTAAGGAGAATGGGTCGACACATAAAGAAACAAGGGAAGAAAAATACTGATTAATTTTTTTTATAAAACCTAAACTAGTTTCCTAGTCCAACTTGGGCTCTTCCTCTTTTTTGTAGACGATCCAAACCAACAACCCCTTAAATAATATTAATTTTTTTATAAAAATTTTGCCCCCCCCTTTTTATAAATATTTATTTATTATTTAGTTTCCTTTTATACTTATATCAAACTATACACTACTTAATTATTTTTAACACTTAATTAAATAAAATAAAAACACATATACTACTATTAATTTTTCCCAACTATATTATTTATAATAACATAAGTAAATTAGGAAACCTTAATATACTAAATAATCTCAACCCGAGATTAACGATTCATACTTCATAAATTTTACTGACGATAAAATAATAAAAATCACTATACTTCTGAAATCACCATCACATACGAAATAAAATGACCAAATCATTCATTTATGCTATCACAAACTCATATAATAGCACATATACCATATTTCCTATATCACCAAATCAACTTACGCACATAAATTAAGACACATAAAGCTAGCTAGATTAGCACTAACGGTTAAACTAACCTTGTTAGATCGCGGTTGTCACATTCTCCCCTCCTTAGGGAAATTTCATCTCGAAATTTAACTAGTACTTTCATCAACACGATCAGCAAACAAATTCGGATACTTAGTCTTCATAAAATCCTCACGTTCCCAGGTAAACTCAGGTCCACGCTTAGAATTCTAACGAACCTTGCCGATTGGGATCCTACTACGTTTCAACTTTTTAACTTCACGATCCATAATCTCTATAGGTTCTTCAACAAAACAAAGAGTCTGGTCTACTCTAATTTCTTCCAATGGCACATGTAGATTAGCATCCTCCAAACACTCTTCTGATTTGATACTTGAAATGTATCGTGTATACTACTCAACTCATGGGGCAATCTCAATCGATAAGCTACCTGACCTATTCTTTCGAGAATCTCAAACGGCCTTGCATATCTCGGAGCTAATTTACCTTTCTTTCCAAACCGTACCGCGCCCTTCCAAGGTGACACTTTTAGTAACACTTGATCACCCTCTTCAAATTCCAATGGCTTTTTCCTATTATCAGCATAACTCTTTTGACGATCTCTAGCTGCTTTGAGTCTCTCCTTAATTAACATCACTTTATCGGTAGTTTCCTGCACCATTTATGGGCTTATCAATCGATTCTCTCCAACTTCAGCCCAAAGGACAGGTGACCTACACTTCCTGCCATACAACGCTTCAAATGGAGTGCATCGAATACTCAAATGATATTATTATAGGAAAACTCAGCTAAAGGTAGATGAGTATCCCAACTGCCACCAAAATCAATCACGCACGCTCTTAACATATCCTCTAAAGTCTGAATAGTAGGCTCACTTTGTCCATCTGTTTGAGGATGATAAGTCATACTCATATCCAACTGCGTTCCTAAGGCTTTCTGGAATGTTTGCTAGAACCGCTATGTGAATCGTCCATCTCGATTAGAAATGATTGTCATAGGTACTCCATGCCTCGCCATAATCTCATCGATGTAGAGTCTTGACAATTTGTCCATACTATAGTCTTCACGTGTCGCTAGAAAATAAGCTGACTTGGTAAATCTATCGACTATTACCCAAATCGTATCGTACCCACCACTCGACCTCGGCAACTTAGTGATAAAATCCATAGTGATTTTATCCTATTTCCACTCAGGTATCTTCGCTTGTTATAACAAACCCGATGGTCTCTGATGTTCAGCCTTTACTTTTGAGCAAGTCAAACACTTACTAACATATGTAGCTATATCCTTCTTCATACCAGACCACCAATACATGTCTCTCAAATCATAATACATCTTATCCACTCTTGGATGAATAGAGTATCTCGTAGCATGTGCCTCATCCATAATTGTAGTCCTTACACCACCTATCAAAGGAACCCATATTCTATCCATAAAGTATAAACCTCCATCTCCCTTCTTTTCCATTTGCTGATCCAAGCCACACAGCTTTTCTACTGGCGCGTTCTCTTCCTTGATTACCTCATTCTGAGCAGCCAACAACTTTTCCTGAATGCTTGACTGAATTGTCATAGACATTGCTCGCACTCGCTTCGGTTTCACTCTTTCCTTCCTACTCAACGCGTCAGCCACTACATTCGCCTTCCCTGGATGGTAGCGAATCTCACAATCGTAGTCACTGAACAATTTAATCCATCTTCTTTGGTGCATTTTTAACTCCTTCTGGTTGAATATATGTTGAAGACTCTTATGATCTGTATAGATAACAATTTTTGTCTCGTACAAGTAATGTCTCCAAATCTTAAGAGCAAAGACTACTGCACCCAACTCTAAATCATGTGTGGTATAGTTCTTCTTATGAATCTTTAATTGTCGTGATGCGTACGCAATCACCTTTCCTCTTTGCATGAGCATACATCGTAATCCTTGATTTGACGCATCATAATAGACTACAAAATCTTTTGCTCCATTAGGCAACGACAATATTGGTGCATTACACAAATTTTCCTTCAAAGTTTGAAAGGCTTCTTCTTGCTCCACACACCACTCATACCTTTGATTCTTCTGTGTCAGTGAAGTAAGGGGTTTAACAATCTTAGAAAAATTCGCGATAAAACGTCGATAGTAACCAGCCAATCCCAGAAATGACCGTATATCTGACGGTGTCTTAGGAGCTTTTCAATTATTCACTGCTTCAATCTTACTTGGGTCTACATGAATATCATTGCTATTAACCACATGCCCAAGAAAGTGTACTTCTTGTAACCAAAATCCGCACTTAGAAAACTTGGCAAACTGCCTCTCCATTTTTACCAGCTCTAAAACTAACTTCAAATGAACTTCGTGATCCTCCTTAGACTTCGAGTATATCAAGATGTCATCAATGAACATAATGACAAACTTATCTAGATACGGATTGCACACCCAGTTCATTAAGTCCATGAAAACCGTTGGTGCATTGGTCAACCCGAAAGGCATAACCGTAAACTCAAAGTGTCCATACCGCGTCCTAAATATTGTTTTTGGAATATCTTCTTTGTACAATCTCAGCTGATGATAACCAGATCGAAGATCTATCTTAGAAAAGTAACACAAACCTTGCAATTGATCAAACAAGTCATTGGTCATGGGGAGAGGATAATGTGTTCAACTCTTGATAGTCTACGCACATACAAAATGAACCGTCCTTCTTCTTGACAAACAACATGGGTGCTCACCACGAAGAGTGACTTGGCCGAATAATTCCCTTATCTTGCATTTCGTAAAGTTGCTCAGACAACTCTTGCATTTCCAAAGGTGCTAGTCGATATTGAGATTTCGCAACCGGCATCGCTCCTAAAATTAAGTCTGTGAAACTCAACTTGTCATTGAGGTGGCAATCTCGATAAGTCTTCAGGAAACACCTCAGAGAAATATCGTACCACAGGGATATCATCTAATTTTTGCTCATCTAATTTTGTGCTTTTTATAGAACTTGAGATCTCTAGTGCGCATTCCCCTTGAACCCGAAGTACCTCACCACACACCAAAGGTATCCTAACCACATTCTCATGACAAACTATCTCAGCCTTATGTTTAGACATCAAATACATCCCCACAATAACATCAAAACTTCCATAACCAAACGGTATTAAATATATACGGAACAAGGAATTTCCTAGTTCTAGTTTGCACCCACGGATAATCCTATTAACTTCTACCTTCTTACCATCAGCCACTTCTATCACATAACCATGTCTTACAATACTAGGTTTCACATTTAATAATGGCACAAATTTGGTAGAGATGAAGCTAAACGACCCAATTGGACTTCCATATTGCATTCCCAACATCTTTAATGAGTTTTGTAAATACTGTAATTTATAAAAAAAATAAGTCTAACTATTTTTAAAAAATTCAACATCACAAAGTGTTTAGTAAATGACCTGATTCGACTACCAAAAAGTTTGACTTGATCACACCCATTTAGACACTTGGGAAAAATCTAAAAAAATTCCAGAAACTCTAGACATCCTGAACTTACTACTGTAGCATTTTCATCAATTACAATAGTGTTTTGATATGGTTTTTGACCTTACGAACACAATCTAAAATCTGTCCCAAAACTCAGATTCAACAAAGAATCTTGTAAAATTATTTTGACTGAATTTCACTCACTTTTAATTCATAAAACCGCCTGCGTTGGAAAGTAGACTCTCTGTAGATAAATTTAGGCTCAAGAAAATCGATAAAAGCTATTCGTATGACCGAGTTATGACTCTCGCAAGATGACTTAAAATTCTGCCCAGTTTTTAATTCCAAAATTCCAATAATTAAACCCAATCAAACCCATCCCTATGCTAATTACTTTACCCAAATCAATTCTAGATGATCATATCTTCATAATTACAGATCTTTTACAAACGCAAATCCATCAATTTTATTTGTTATATAATTAAATCAATGATCAAAACATTTGTGTGACTAAGAATATAAAATTTTATAACCAATTTAAGGTTAACAAAAGATCAAACCTTGATTCTTGAGAGCTTGAAAAAAAACTACAATGGAGGCTAGGGTTGGGAGAATGGGCCGAGACATAGAGAAACAAGGGATGAAAAATACTGATTAAATTTTTTTATAAAACCTAAACTAGTTCCCTAGTCCAATTTGGGCTCTTCCTTTTTTTTGTAGCCGATCCAAACCAACACCCCCTTAAATAATATTAATTTTTTTATAAAAATTTCCACCCCCCTTTTTATAAATATTTATTTATTGTTTTTTTATTTTATACTTATACCAAACTATACACTACTTAATTATTTTTAACACTTAATTAAATACACTACTTAAAATAAAAACACATATACTACTATTAAATTTTCCCAACTATATTTATTTATAATAACATAAATAAATTAGGAAACCTCAATAAACTAAATAATCTCAACTTGAGGTTAACGATTCATACTTCATAAATTTTACTGAAGATAAAATAATGAAAATCACTATACTTTCAAAATCGCCGTCACATACGAAATGAAATGACTAAATCATTCATTTATGCTATCACAAACTCATATAATAACACATATACCATATCGCCTATATCACCAAATCGGCTTAAGCACATAAATTAAAACACATAAAGCTAGCTAGGTTAACACTAACAGTTAAACTAACCTTGTTAGATCGCGGTTATCACAGTCACAGCCTGTCGATCCCACTAAATAGCTTACTATCCAACTCTAAATTTGAACACCCATCCAATACTTGTCACACCCCCAAAATATCACAGTAGAAAGGTTACAGGGGGTGGTGAATTGATAATACACAAGCACAAGATAAAGAGAACGACCTGTAAATGAGTCGTTTAAAAATACTCTCGTTGATACATAAAATTAAAAATAAGTTTTAAACAAGGGGTCCCAAACGTTTAGCATCAAAGATAAGTCATAATTTAATAAAAATACAACGAGAATAATTTGAATGCAAGAAAAATCCATAAAGTGTAGCCATGATGATGAATGCGGACTCCAATGACTCCATATATGTCCTTACAGGATTAAGCACCTGAGAATACATGTTTAAAAGTGTCAACAAAAAGATGGTGAGTTCATAGATTTAAAGTAAATAATAATGTGGACCGCAAGATTTAAAGTGTATGACTATTGTAACACATACAATATCATAGAAAAGTAATTACGATTGCGTTAAGCTCATGACACCGAAGCTAAACAAAGTTATGTATGCAAATCAATGCAAAGTAAGTTGTCCGAGTAGGTGTCCAACCTGAGACCACCTAGAGTTCTGATATGGTATACGTCCGTTGGACTTGTTGGCACCAATCCTGGACGGGGATGTCAATCCCAATAGATCTATTTATAACACTCACGCTTACAACAAGTAATTAACGGTTCATGATAGTGGGCATAGTGGGTTATTGACACTTAGGCTAACCATAATCATTTAAAGTTACTTGCGTCCACAAGTAAAAAAAGCAATGTATCTCACCTTAAAATTTATAAAATATTCGTAAAACGAGTAAAAGCGAGGCTATGAAACTCACCTCAATTAAATCGTTCAACGACGAAAGTACGATCAAGTATGTAATGGTGCAACTCCTAGCCGCAACCTAAATGATGTATGCATGCTTTAGGTTGATGAAAATGAAATGTGAATATGCATGTGAGTTATTTTGACCATTTATCACCTTGACACATTCGTGTTTGACCATCAAAGTCACACTAAGTTTTTTTGTAAAAAGTCAATGTTGTCAATAAAACTTTCTAACACTTTTATAAGGGCATTTGTCCAACTTGAAGAATCGTACATCACTCGCTTCTTAATATTTCTGTCTAATATCCCACGAGGTTTACAAAAACTCTTTTTACCATTTTACGCACTCAAACCTACAATACTTAAAAATCGGCCTAAAGTGGTGTCATTGAATACTTTTGGGAAAATAAAACTTCTAACACTTTTAAAAGTGGAAAATAAAACTTTAACACTTTTAAAAGTTAAGTTTTTGCTGAATTTTCAAAAGACCATAACTCCTTCGTTACTTATCCGTTTGACTCGATTTCGGATTTTTTTCGTAAGCTCTCAACGAGATCTAACTAAAGTTCATTGTGCAAAAATTTGTGATTTTGATTCTAAACGGCCCAAAAACGTCATTTAAGTTTCTTCATCAGCAAACTTTTTACAAGTGCAGTTTTTCAGAAAAGTATAGTTTTTCTGAAAATTTCAAATGGGCATAACTTCTTCGTTATAAGCCCGATTTTAGTGATTCAAGCGGCCATATGAACGTAATAACGACTACTTTCTATTTTTCAACCTCAATGTTACAAAACCTGACTGCTACTACCCAAAACACAGCATAAACAAATCCTATCAGCAACTATTTAAACTATACAATACCACTTTATTTCTCCAACAAATCCGACAACACTTCTATAGCTTAAACCAACGACTTCCAATAAAATGAATATTTACGCAACGATTACAAGATCAAGTGGACTTTATATTCATATGTTTTATATATATACTTTTTAATGTAGTTTTTATAAAATAAGTGTGTAGTTTTTATAAAACAAAAAGTGTATAGTTTTTATAAAGCAAAAAGTGTATAGTTTTTATAAAACAAAAAGTGTGTAGCTTTTTATAAAACAAAAGTATAGGTGATAAATAAATGCATAAAAGCGATATGAAAGTATGAAAAGAGGCGTTTTACTTACAAGAATGAAGAAAAGTTAATGAAAAATATAGCCCGAATCACTCCAAAATCAACCCGAATGAATCAACCAATACACCACTAGTATAAATATTAACCTGAATCTTGAAGATCAAATAAAAATAAACACTCTTGGTGGGTTTTGTGGTGGCATCAAACCAAAGAGAGAAGAAGAGAGAAGAGAGAAAACTTGCTATGTGTTTTTGTGTGTGTGAATGAAATGATCAAATAGCTGGGTTCAATGCATATGTAATGGGTTAGCACATGCTTGTGGAGTTCTAATCTTGTCCTAGATAAAACACGGTTGAGAGAAAACAGGGAAAGGACTAGTGATGGTTAAGGAATTTAGAGACCATTTGTACAAATACAAAACTACCAAAAACATTCCCATGTGGGTATGGGTGTGGGTTTTGGCCGAGCAACAAGGGGAGAGGGACCAAGGATATTTTTCAAAATTTAATTTTTATGAGAGTGATAATATCTAGATATTTTAGCTTGGAGAGAAAATTACATGTATGCATGCATGCGATTGCAATATGGACTATTTTACACAACCCGTAAAATATACGTACGCGACATATAAAAATATGTCTGTAAAGTCATTACACGCTAGTTATGAGTAGACTAAACTTAGTCTAAAGCCGAAACGCGTCCGATGATGTTTTGAGGAAATGCGAGATAACCTTCTGGTTGTTAGTTAAAGTAACCACGTAAATGTTAAAAGTGAAAATAGCAAGTTAATAGTAGTATATTAACCTGAAAAAAATGGCAGTTGTCACAGTCTTTCCTCGTTAAAAAAGTTTTGTCCTGGAACTCAGTTGATGGTATCTGGTGGTGAGGTGTCGGAAAATAGGTGCAAGTATTTCTTTTGAAACTGATCCTCACATTCCCAAGTGAACTTAGGACCTCTCCTGGAGTTCCATCATACCTTGACCATCGGAATGCGACTTTACATTAATCATTTGACTTCCCGATCCATGATCTTCATAGGTTCTTCGATGAAGTGGAGTTTGTCATCGATTTAGACCTCTTCCAACGGAATGACGAGTGTTTCATCGGACAAGCCCTTCTTCAAATTTGACACATGAAATGTGCTACAGATCTTGCTTAGCTGTTGTGGGAGTTCAAGCCGATAGGCTACGGGTCTAACTTTAGCTAATACCTTGAAAGGTCTAATGTATCTCAGATTCAACTTTCCCTGTTTGCCAAAATGTATTACTCCTTTCTAAGGCGAGACCTTCAACATAACATTATCTCCCACTTAGAATTCTAGAGGTTTATGCCTCACATTGGTGTAACTCTTTTGATGATCACGAGCAGCTTGAATTCGGTTCTTTATCTAAATTATCTTCTGAGTTGTTTGGTGAATAATCTCTGGACCAGTGAGTTGACTATCAACTTCAGTCCAGAAAATAGGTAATCGACACTTACGACTGTAAAATGCCTCGAACGGTGCAACCTTAATACTAGTATGATAACTGTTGTTGTATGAAAACTCTACTAAGTATAAATGCTTATCCTAACCTTTGCCAAAATCGATCATACAAGCGCGTAACATATATTCTAGCGTTTGGATGGTTCTTTCACTTTGGCCATCTGTTTGTGGATACGCGGTACTCATATTCAAAGGTGTACCCAAAGCTTTCTAGAGTGAGTGCCAAAAATGAGATGTAAATCGGCTATCTCGGTTTGAGATAATCGAGACTGGCACTCCATGCCTCGAGGCTACTTCTTTCAAGTAAAGTCTCGTCAGTCTTTCCATTGTATCAGTCTCCTTCATTGGTATAAAGTGTGCAGACTTTGTAAGACGATCGACGATTATCGAAATCGTATCGTAACCACTTGATGTCTTTGGAAACTTGGTGACAAAGTCTATTGTTATCTTCTCTTATTTCCATTGGTGTACCTCAGGTTTTATTAGCAAACCGGACAGCTTTTGGTATTCAACTTTTACTTTTGAACATGTTAAGCACTTGCTGACATAGGTGGCGATGCCTACTTTCATGTTGGGCCACCAATACAATTGCTTCATATCATAGTACATCTTATCCGATCCCGGATGGATAGAGTACTTAGACTTATGCGACTCAAGCATAATCAAATCTCTTAAGTCTCCAAAGCATGGTAACCAACTCCTGTTCCTAATACAGAGGGTTCCATCTAGACGAGTCTTAAACTCTTTGTCCATTCCATGAAAATTTTCTTCCTCAACATTATCCTCTTTCATTGCCTCAACTTGAGCCTTCAAAATTTGGGATAGCAGGTTTAAATCGATTGTCATAACTAAGGCTCGAACTCGCAGTGGCTTGATCCGTTTCTTTCGGATTAAGGTATCTGCCACCAAGTTTATCTTTCTAGGGTGATAACGAATCTCACAATCGTAATCACTAAGTAATTCTAACCATCGACGTTGTCTCATGCTCAGCTCCTTGTGATCAAGGATGTGTTGTAAGCTTTTGTGATTAGTGAACACTGTACACTTCGTGTCGTACAAGTAGTGTCTCCAAATCTTAAGAGCGAACACTATAACTCCTAAATCTAAATCGTGGGTCATATAATTCTTCTCATGAACCTTGAGTTGACGGGGACGTGTAGGCTAAAACTTTCTCCTTTTGCATTAACACATCACCTAAGCCCTTATGCGAAGCATCATAGTATACCAAAAAGTTTTCAGTTCCTTCTAGCAATGCCAAAAATTGGTGCACTGCACAGTTTCTGCTTCAACAGTTGAAATTCTTCCTCTTCTTTCTCTTCCTATTCATATTTCACATTCTTTTGGGTCAGTTTGGTTAGAGGTTTCGCTATCTTAGGGAAACCTTCAATAAATAGTCAGTAATAACAGGCAAGTTCTAGAAACTGGCGTATTTTTGTCGGAGTCGTGGGCATTGCCCAATCCTTGATTGATTTAATCTTAGCGGGATCAACGTGAATTCCTTGTTTGTCTATCACGTGATCGAGAAATTGCACTTTCGGGAGCCAAAATTCACACTTAGAGAATTTGGCGTACAATTCCTCCCTCTTAAGCAATTCAAAAATAAGCTTAAGGTGTTCCTCGTGTTCTTCTTTATTTCTTGAGTAGATCAAGATATCATCTATGAACACTATCACGAACTTATCCAAGTACGGCTTGCACACCCGATTCATGAGATCCATGAATACCGCCGATGCGTTGGTCAACCCAAATGGCATGACCTGAAACTCGTAGTGACTATAACGGTTTCCGAACGCGGTCTTAGGAATATCCTCTTCTTGAACTCTAAGCTGGTGATAACCTGACCTCAAGTCAATCTTTGAGTAGTTGCTAGATCCTTGTAGTTGATTGAACAAGTCATCAATCCTTGGGAGCGGGTGACGGTTCTTCACAGTTAGCTTGTTTAATTCTTTATGGTCTATGCACATTCTAAAGGATCCATACTTCTTCTTGACAAACAAGACCGGAGCTCCCGAAGGTGAAGAACTTGGTCTTATAAATCCTTTCTATGTCAGTTCTTGCAATTGGCTAGACAACTCTTGCATTTTCGACGGGTATAGTCTATAAGGTGATCGTGCTACAGGTGCAGCACCGGGTACTAAGTCGATTTGAAATTCCACTTGGTGGGTCGGTGGAAGTCCTGGCAAGTCTTCAGGAAAGACTTCTGGAAAATCTCGCACGATAGGTACGTCCACAAGTCGCTTCTCTTCTGACTTTTTCTTCGTCTTCTTTTCAATGATATGTGCTAGAAAAACATGGCATCCTTTCTGTAAATACTTTTGAGTTTTGGTGCACGATATGATGTTCAATCTAAACTTGCTACCTTCATCGCTTCTATTGCCTTGAATCGTTAAAATTCCATCACTAAAGGGGATACGGACAAACTTCTCATCACAAACAATCACGGCGTGGTACTTCGACAACTAATCCATTCCGAAAGGGATACGGGCATTAAGTCGATGTTGAATGGGTGGTTTAGCAAATTTATTAATAGTGACCACACTGGTTGGTGGATTGTCCTAGGGTGGCTAGTGGTGTAACTCGACCTTTCGGCTTAGGATTTGGTGTAAGATGAGACTGACTCTATATGATAAGGTTGTATAAACGTGTACTTAGTTAGTGTACTTACTAATACGAATGCCCATGACATGCACAACTTATGTATACACATACAAATTTTTTGCTTTTTGGGAATATAAGTAGAAAATTGATTTTGATAAAATTTTAAGGTGACTACTCACAACATAGCATGGTCCTTCCTGAATTAGACATAGGTGATCAGGCTATGTATAATTAAGGACTAACGATGAAATGCTCATTTTCGTCAAACTAATGTTATGTTTCTCGGAGTTAAATGGTATAAACCATACTGTTTACCAGGTAGTATCCAAAACGGTTTATAAAGTAGTAAAATAGTTCATAAGATGAAAGCAAAGTAGTTTATAAGATGACAGCAAAATAGTTTATAAGATGATAGCAAAATAGTTTATAAAATAACAGTAAAATAGTTTATAACATGACAGCAAAATAGTTTATAAAACGATAGTGAAATGGTTTATAAGATGGTAACAATTCAAGGTAACTGACGGAATTGTCATGACACATAAATTAATAGGGAATTTAAAAACATCCACACAACACAACAAAATTCATAGGAAAGTACTAGTGCAAATCTCTTAAGGGATATGGTCCAAGAAGGCTTCGACTTAGGTCTCATTATGAAAGGAAAGGAAAATATCTCCTTAAGCATTAGTTTGATCTATAACGGCGTTAGGGTTCCCATGAGCTTTTCCTTTATTTCCCTTATGTTTACCAAAATTCTGATTCTTCAACTTCAAGCACTCACTCTTGTAATGCCCTTTCTTTCCACACTCATAGCAAGTAATTATAGTCTTTTGATTTGCCACTATAGGTCTCTGAGTTGTTACAGGAACAGGAGTCCTACAATCTCTATTCATGTGACCAACTCTCTTACGCATTTTATAGTGCATGAACCAGTGTGATGTAGCTTACACTTATTGTCGAGAGGCAACTTCCCAGGATATCCATTCTTGTTATCTGGTACAGCAGTGTAAGCTCTCATAACCTTTTTTTGTTTGTTTTGTTGTCCCGAGTTGTTTTGGTAACCTCCTTCCTACTTCCTTTTGTTGTTAGTATTCCTTGCAACCTTGGCTCCCTGACGTACGACTCGAACTATCAAATTATGAGCCACGCGGATTTTTGTCTTGTATATTGCAATAGTCTCAATAACATTAGTAACTCGTTGGGCTACAATCTGCTCAGTCTTCGTGAAACTCATTCCTTGTCTCCTTCTTGGCATTTTCTTCAAAATCGAACGGAGTAAAGAAAAATAAGTCGGGTTCCAAAAGTCATGTTTCCAAAAATAGAATGTTATGAGATGACGGGTTAAAGTCGTGTTCGAATTAATTGGCATGTTTCTAGGTAACGGGTTACGAGATGATGTAGGTGTTTCAAAAGTATGGGATAGTGTTCAAACTCGTCTTCAGAGTCTAATAGTAAGATAATCAATGGGGCCGGCAGACTATGAAAAGTTTCAATGTTATGTGAAACAGTATTATGTAAAGTCATGAAAAAGTTTTAAAGACCATCATATCACTCACGATGTATTGAGAAAAGTCTAGAGACCATTGTGTCATTTACAATGTCTTGGGGAAAGTTCTAGTATTTATATAAATAACCTTTATATAAAATAATTGTAAAAAGCACATATAAGGCAACGAGATCATATAGTGGTTATGCACGCAAAGTGTTCATGATGTTTTATGATGCGATGATTATGCAATGGTTATAGTCTAGGCCTAATATGAAACCTAGTTCTCTATAATCTTGGCTCTGATACCAATCTGTCATACCTCCAAAATATCGCATAGGAAAAGTAACTGGGGGTGGTGACTTCATAGTACACAAGCACAAGATAAAGAGAACAACCTCTAATGAGTCATTTAAAAATACTCTCATTGATACATAAAATTGAAATAAGTTTTAAACAAGTGGTCCCAAACGTTTAGCATCAAAGATAAGTCATAATTTGATAAAAATACAACGATAATAATTTAAATGCAAGAAAAAACCATGAAGTGTAGCCATGATGATGAATGCGGACTCCAATGACTCTATATATGTCCGTACGGGATTAAGCACCTGAGAATACATGTTTAAAAGTGACAACATAAAGTTGGTGAGTTCATAGGTTTAAAGTAAATAGTAATGTGAACCGCAAGATTTAAAGTGTATGACTATTGTAACACATACAATATCACAAAAAAGTAATTACGATTACG
The DNA here is from genome assembly GCA_026074375.1 of Tanacetum coccineum. Lineage (NCBI taxonomy): Eukaryota > Viridiplantae > Streptophyta > Magnoliopsida > Asterales > Asteraceae > Tanacetum > Tanacetum coccineum. Next base: position 1,874 of record BQNB010018902.1, on the reverse strand, counting down.
CTAAGCACATGTCACCGAAGCTAGACAAAGTTATGTGTGCAAATCAATGCAATGTAAGTTGCCCGAGTAGGTGTCCAACCCGAGACCACCTAAAGTTCTGATTCGATATACGTTCGTTGGCCTTGTTGGCACCAATCTTGGATGAGGATGTCAATCAAAATAGATCTATTTATAACAAGTAATTAACGGTTAATGATAGTAGGCATAGTGGGTTATCGACACTTAGGCTAATCCGTAATCATTTATAGTTACTTGCGTCCAAAAGTAAAAACAAGCAATGTATCTCACCCCGAAATTTGTAAAATATTCGTAAAACGAGTAAAAGCGAAGCTATGAAACTCACTTAAGCAAATCGTGCAACAAAAAAAGTACGATCAAGTATGTAATGGTGCAATTCCTAACCGCAACCTAAATGATGTATGCATCGATGAAAATGAAATGTGAATATGCATATGAGTTATTTTGACTATTTATCACCTTGACACATTCGTGTTTGACTTTCAAAGTCAAACTAAGTTTTTCGTAAAAATTCAACCTTATTAATAAAACTTTCTATCACTTTTATAAGGGAATTTGTCCAACTTGAAGAATCGTACATCGCCTGCTTCTTAATATTTTTGTATAATATCCCACGAGGTTTACAAAAAGTCTTTTTACCATTTTAGGTGATTCGAACCTACAATACTTAAAAATCAGCCTAAAGTGGTGCGATTGAATACTTTTGGGAAAATAAAACTTCAACACTTTTAGAGGTTAAGTTTTTGCTAAATTTTTAAAAGACCATAACTCCTTTGTTACTTATCCGTTTGACTCGATTTCAGACTTTTTTGTAAGCTCTCGACGAGCTCTAACTAAAGTTCATTGTGCAAAATTTGTGATTTCAACTCCAAATGGCCCAAAAACGTCATTTAAGTTTCTGCATCAGCAAACTTTTTACGAGTGCTGTTTTTTAGAAAAGTATAGTTTTTTTGGAAATTTCAAATGGGAATAACTTCTTCGTTATAAGCCCGATTTTAGTGATTCAAGCAGCCACGCAAACGTAATAATGACTACTTTCTATTTATCAACCTCAATGATGCAAAAACCCGACTCCTACTACCCAAAACACGCCATAAATAAATCCTATCAGCAACTATTTAAACTATACAATACCACTTTATTTCTCCAACAAATCTGACAACACTTATATAGCCTAAACCAACGACTTCCAATAAAATGAATATTTACGCAATAATTACGAGCTCAAGAGGACTTTTTATTCATATGTTATATATATATATATATATATATATATATATATATATATATGCCGAGGTGTTGTTTTATACACTTTTTTTCAGGGTCGTTTAACCCCCTAAAGCGTGTGTTTATGCCCAAAATAGGTACTTAATCGTTCCTTTTCAGGTATTTCTCATTTGGAGGGCATTTGGAAGAATTACACATGACTTGGGCTTATTTGGAGAAGAAACGGACAAGGCTACGGACCTACACCAACATTTCTTAAGATTATGTTCTCAACAGCTGGAGACGGTGTCACAGTTTCTACGTGACGCCATCACAACGCATCCCACGACGACGTCACACGTTCCATGAAGGTGTCAGAGATCACGATCCAGCTCATTATATAGAATATTCTCTTTCTTGACGGCGTCACGACTAAAATGCGACGCCGTCACAACATTTTTCCTATATATACAAACCCGAATTTAGGGTTTTGGGGGTGTAACTTTAGAATAAAAAGAGGGTACGAACCCTAGTTCGTTTAGCAGCTGTTAGGGATGATTTTAGGGCCAAAAAACCCAATTGTACTTCCTCCAACTCATGTTTTAATCAAGTAAGGTTTATTTAATCATTCAATATGTCTATGTGTTGTT
>BQNB010018901.1:3056-67613 GCA_026074375.1 Tanacetum coccineum | reverse complement strand
ATCCACATCGACATCTGCATGTGACACTGAGTACTACAACGTAACTCCTTTAAGTGATAGTTATCCAGGTCTTCATCCAACCAACCCTTGACTTCTGGAAACTAGATAATCCAAGTCTTAATCATAATTGTGTACGTTCAAGCAAGTCATCAATCGATAGAAAATAGAAGAAAGTCACGATGATGAAATAAGTAGACGCCTTTGTGAAATCCAACTTCAATTACAAATAAGGGATATCAAATCAACTTCGTGATCACATGTCATCGTAATCCGAATCTCTAGCCATTTTGTCATTTAAGTGAATCTCTTCGGGATCATTTTGGGATTAAGTGTTGTTGTTTGTGTAGTGTGTTGTTATGGTTGATTTATTAGATTCCTAAATTCGGTCATATGCCCAAAGTCGGTCACATGCCCACCTGATGCGCGGATCGACCTAAAATAGGTGTTCAAAACGAGGTTTTTTTTTGAGACATATAACATTGTGTGTCAACCCGCTGGCAAAATTATAGCCAAACTGCCGCCTGAATTTGGTCCAAACCGCCACCTAAAATATCAAACCGCTGTGTTTTAATTTTAATCAAACCGCCGGCATTCCTGTTTGGCAAACCGCCGTATAACTTAAGCAAACCGTCGTAGGTTTTAACAAACCGCCGCCTAGTTCTTTTGATCAAACCGCCGCAATATTTTGTCACACAAACCGCCGTGTGATTTGATCAACTCGCCGCCTAGGATTTTACTCAAACCGCCATGGTTTTTGAATTTTGGGCAGAGTAATGTTTGGTTTTGGTTAATATAATAATCAAACCGCCTTGTAACCTGTCAAACCGCCACCTAATTATGGCAAACTGCCGCCAAGAACATGGCAAACTGCCGCCATTTAAGGTCAAACCGTCGGGATTATTTTTGATTATTTTAATCAACCCGCCTTTGACTTGGTCAAACCGCCGTGTAACTTTTCCTTAAAACACGGATCTTGTCCCCTCTATTTTTCAAACCGCCACCAAGAAAATATTATAATAATCAAACCGCCACCTTGAACATTAAGCTCGAAATAAGCAATTTTCAACCAAATAAGCTATTTAACCACGCAAATAAGCTTTAGATGCTTATAACTAAGTTGGTAGGAGATGATTAAACATATACTAACATGATTTTTCTTGTGGATCATCAAAATCGAACCAAACCGCCTCCAAGAACACCAAAATAAGCCATAACTTTTTAGGCCTATATTTCAATCTAGAAGCTTGTGCAAGCCATGGTTTGGAAGCAATCTAACCTGTTTGACATGTAAAACAAGAAAAGAACAAGTTTAATAATCCAATAAGCCCAAAATATTTTGATCCGTGGCCTTTTTCTTCAAAATAAGCCATGAAAATTTGAGCTTATTAACCACGAAATCATTAGATTAACAACACGAATTCCCCCTGTGCTCTGGTGCCAATTGTTAATAATCTCATAACACTTTTACTTCACCATGGTAACAAGAAGATAAGATGATAAGAATTGTAGAGAGAGAAAGTAGAGAGAGAAAGTAGGAAGAAAATAAAGAGAGGTTGATTAAACTTGTAAAGTTACAAATGAGACCAACACCCTCTCCATCCTTAAAGAGGGATATTTATAGTTAAGACTAAAAGGCTTGCATGCCTTTAGTAATTCTATGGGCCGGGCTCGGGTTTACTTAGGCTTTCGCCCGATACACGTGATCGATTAGATTACAAATAAGAGCCCGTTTAGCCTATTACAACGTATATTAATTTAGTGACCGAGACCTAATATAGTTTTGAATGAACTTCCATTGTTCGACTCAATATTTTGAGGCTAACACTTTCTCTTCTTGTCATTCGGCCACGACCTGATCATGTTTATTATTTTGTCTTTTCCCGCGTCTCTCCCTTTGGCATTTCCCCATCCTCGTTGTCTAACGTCTTTGATCAGGTGGTTGAGTTTTCTCGATTCCAAGGCCATTTCGAGTTGTCTTCTTAGTTGAAAGCAGTCGTTGGTATAATGTCCTTTCTCACCGTGGTAGTCGCAATATCTGTCTTAGTTTTCCTTTTTTGGCGGGAGTTCCACCGGCCTAGGTGGCTGCAGGTTTAGCTGACGTTCCATAGCTAATATTTCTTTGGGCAGTTTGGTGAGCCAGCTAAGGCTGGATTTGAGGTATTGGGAGCCCTTATCCTTGTGCACCTAATACGGAGCCAGGGACAAAAATAATCGTATATAGGTACAAAGTCCATTCCCTATTTATTAACGTGTTACCTCCCCATCGTTCCTTCGTCGATCGACGACGCCATAACCGCCTCTAAATGAATCGGCTGTTACTCTACCTAACTAGTCAGACCCATCGGCTTTCTTGGAGGCCCTCAGGACACTTCTCCTTTTGGGTAATTATGTGCTAAGCAGAAGGGCCATCTTCAATTCTGTGCTAGCAAAGGCCTCTTCCGACCTTACGAAGTCGTCCAACCTTGTCATCATTTCATCTACCGCCTTGGGCACCTTATCGGAGAACCGTTTGGCCAGTTTCGGGCATTTATGAGCGTCCATGAAAGATGATATCTTCATGACCTCCAGAACACCTGCAATGAAGCTCGTCTCTACTATCCATCTTTCTTTGAAGGTTACGAGGGTCTCGTTTGCCTTTCTCACGATCTTAGTTATTTCCGTCGGATCTTTGAAGCATGCTCTTCTTGTTAAGAATCTGGTTGTGAACTGGAGCCTGAGTTCCGCCCACCCATCAATGCTGCCTGGCGGGAGGTTTTTGAACCACCCCCTTGCGCTTCCGTCTAGAGTCTGTTGGAACATGCGGCACCACACATGCATGGGCCACTCGCCCAAATTTGCTGCAGACGAGAAACGACTAATATGGTCTTCTGGGTCCGTTGCTCCGTCGTACAACCTGATGTTCGCCGGCATCTTAAACTCTGGGTCGGCGAACTCTATTATCTTTCAGGTCAAGGGAGTCTTCACTGCTTCCTTGAAAGGTTTCTTTAGATCAGCGTCCACTACTGTCCCTGTTACAACCGTCTGAACCCTCGGCTGATCCTCCGTGTCATTAGATACGTTGCCCCTCCCATTATGCTCCTTTAATAGCGACCTGAGGGCCGATAGGTGTCCTTCGATCTGTTCTCTTACCGAGGGAACAGCTCCGTCGAGGGGGATTTCAACATTAATTTCCAAAGGACCCCCCAAAGTAGATCCGAAGACATTTCCGGTTACGCCGGTGGGCGTTGCCCCAATGTTGTCTCCGGGTGTTCCCCTGAGTAGTCCGCCTGTCATTCTAGTGCTCTGGCAGATTGACTAAGCGTCCCACGGATGGCGCCAATTTGTTAAAGTAAAGATTCACCCTTCGTCAGAATGTCCGGATCCGATAGAGCTGACGTCTCTAAGGTTCCTAAAATGTAGGAAACAGACACGTTAGCCTCGCCTTGGGGAAGTCCCAAGACCAAGCTCCGGCGCAAGGATAAGTAAAGGGATATTCCGATAGAAACTTATGAGTAAAAATATGATTCGAAGTCTGAGTCTTTTTTATGTGTGTGAGTGAAAGGTATTTATACACGAGGAGGGGAACAGTGTCAAAGCATTGTTCTCCTCTTGTTCATGTACTATGGGGCATGGATCCCTGGGCCATACCCAGTATTCTTGCCAGGTATTAGGTGTACCTTGAATTCAGGATCCCGTGAAACCCATAATTAAGAAGTGCGTTGGCTGTTCCGGATATTCCTCCGGAACGTTGGCGGAAGTCCCTCCGGAGCCACCCTCCGGTGCATGTTTCGGATACCTCCGTCGTCAGCTCGAAATAACGATAGGGTGGTTAGTGGTTGTTGGGAGGGTGGGATTATGTATATGAATGGAAAACGGATGTTGAGGATGAGAGCAATTCTGGCTTTTTTGTCTTCAACCACACCTAATTAACAGATTTTGTGACCAAAGGACCAAATTCACAAGAAGTCAAAATCACGAGGAGTGGATCCGCAATAAAAAAAAGTTTGGGGACTAAACTCGTGATACTCGATAAACCACAAGGACGATTTAAGTAATTAACTCTATTTATAATTATGCAGGTTGATAAACAATAAAACATGATTAATTTGTTTTACAAAATTTTATAATAGCAACTCTAAAAATACATTTAGCTGTAAAATTAGCTTTTGAAAACATATCATTGTACCAACATAAAAGAAAATTTAAGACAAGGCATTATGGTGGTATATCGCCACCACACGTGAAGGCCATAAAGGCCAAAATCCTTCGCGCGTTAATGAGGGAAAATGGACTCGGTTTGGAGGCTTGCATCACTTAACGATTTTTTTGTTTGTGAATGTGTGTAAATATATTACATGGTATGTTTGTATAAAGTATGACATTTTTTTGTATTTAATAAGGTGGTGACCACTACAACTTAACTCTAAAGGGGATGATATGAGGTGGAGGTGGTGGTCGGGTGACTGTTACACCCCAACCTAAGGATACAAAATCTCACCTAAAATTTGTTCATTTTACCAAACTTAAAATCTATTCAAACTATATTAAGTACATTATAATTATAAAATTATAGGCTTCTTTAAAAACAAATGCAAATGTATCAACAGCACACGTCATGATCATAGTTGTGTATCCAGTTTTAAATAAAAACAAGTCAAACACAAAGACCTAAATCGAATAACACGAAAACCCCAATTAGAATAAAGAAGGAGGTCAGGGAATTAAGGCACCGTGGATGATCGTTTCAACAATGGTGACGGTGGATGCTTGTTTCAATTGTCTAGTGGAGGTGAACAAATTTGGTGGTGTCACTGGAGCTGACAGTTTGTGGTGGTTGTAAGGGTAGTTTATGGCCGTTTCACGGTAGTTATGTAAGAAAGGTGCAAAGGAAATAATTGAGAAGATTTGTGCGTGTTTTTTGGTTAAAATCTTATCTATATATGAACAATGTTGAGTGGTAATGGATGGCTAAGATCACAAGTAATCAAAGGCTAAAAGGATAATATACCTTATGTTACAATAAATATTACTCACAATCGTATATGCATTACATAATATTATGAATTTTTCTAACTTCTGCCCACGGGAACAAGTTAAAGATAGTTATTGTATGTGTGTCATCTTCTGAACGGTCAGTTAGTGACTGTGAGGATGAAGGATAATAAGAATCACTTAGCCAGAAAGTGACAAACTGGTTGTCGGGTCCTCTTTAACTTGTGACCCTACGATACAAAGTTAGAAAAACCATAATATTATATAGTATAAAAAAATATAAATGTAGATATTACATACTTCCTCCTTTAAATTGTTTGAATCATAAGTTAAGTGAGATTATAACGCGACATGATTAGACATGCGCAAACCGGTTAACCAGTTCGGTTCGGTTTCAGTCAAACAGGAACCTGTTTCGGTCAACGAACCAGTCGAAACCAGTTTGGGAAAAACCAGAACCGGTTTGAAACCGGTTTGGGGTGCGGTTTTTGTCGAACCGGTCCCACCGGTTTGGAACCGGTTAACCACCCAAACCAGTTTTGACCGACATAAATGAAATAACATGATAACGTGATTGTGACAAATTCGTCTTCCGGGTCCGTTAACTAAAGGTAACTGTGTTTGTTAGGCATATATCACATTAGATGTTGAAAGTTGGAACTCAACTCATATGTTGGAGAGGGGCCTAAAGACAACCATCCAAATGACCTTTTAGTTGGTAAAATAGGACTACTTAATCTTTCACTTTGGATCTTAAGTGCTCAAAGTTTTAACAAAACTGTAACCAATGTATGTTGAGACAAATATGGTCAATTAAACTAAAAAAACCTTGATAGCTTGAGTTAGAGAAAAGAAAGTGGACATTATGTTTGTTCATCCTTTTGCTCTAATAAAAAGTCTAGATTCGTTAGACGTTAGGTACAAAAAACTAAGACCAATTATAAATATAGCCATAAAAATTACCTAAGGAGAAGTTTTGAACCACATCAACACAATTTTTTTATAATGTGAATCAGAGATCAGAGATATAGAATATAAGATATGTTCTTTCTCACTAAAACATGTTTTTGGTTGTTTACTCAACAGAGACAGGTTATAAATTGTTTCTGAAGAAAACAAAGTAGTAATATTTTCTAGGTACACATATGTTGTGGGGAATAGTTAGTTAGCGAAAAGTTAATTCGTACTAAAAACCTGTATATGTTGTTACCGGGTATGCAAAAAGTGCGACATGGTATGTGTTGCTCCCTATTTGGATATATTGTGTAATGCTTGCAACCATGGAATAGTTTTATGTTATGATATCTTTTCTTATGAAATAGACAAGGGAACCGATCAATTATATAAAGTCATAGTGGTTGTTTGTGAGTTGTTTATGACTGAACAGGATAACAAGATTTTGCTCAAAAAAAGAACAGGGTAACAAGATGAGATTAACACTTGAATTTTGATAATGTGCCTTTTTTTATTTTTATTTTTATTTTTTATAGGATTGTGGATTGATAACCTTAAAGGGGAACCTCAAATATGGTTTGGCTAAAAGTCCTAGGCTATACTCGTGAGGATTTGAGCAAGGGCAAATGTGCTGTACAGGCGCAACTATGACGTTTTTTAAAACGCTCAATTTTCTAAACAGTTCTGAATTAGTACTTGTTAGCTAGCTACATCTTTTTTTTTGTGTATGCATAATACTACTATCTGCATCAGGAATGAACTATTCTTGCCTAACAAATTTCCATGTTCAAAACGCCAATTTTGTAATAATACCAGATGGCCATCCCATCCAAATCTACAAGAACGCCTCTCCTAAATAGTCCTGTTTCCTATCCAACTTAAACAAGGTGATTAACCTCTGGTTTGGTCAGTGATTAACCAATTGAGGAGATGGAAGAATGCAAGTATGTGGATTCTACCACAGCCCGTAATAGTACAGTAATCAGCTCTTTAATCTAAAACATACCGTACTCTGCATTATGTTTCAAAGCAAGCAAAATGTACTATTAGAAGTTCAGTAAGAGCTTCGTTATGTTATGGCAATAGTGTTTTTATCATTTCATTTATTAACAAGAAAGCCTTATCTTTTCATGCATTCATTCATTTTCAACAAAGCATGAATACAACATAATAACAAAAAAATGTGAACAAACCAATGATAAGTCATCTCACGACTATTGACTACAAAAAATCGTAGTATATTATATTGAACTACAAAAAGAATCCCCATAAAAACAATGAAAATAAACATACTACTAAAGAGAACATCATCTCTTTATCTATTCTTCTCAATCTTACATCTAATAAACTCTAGATAATAATCTCTCTAAACCCTTTCAAATTCATTCCTTAACCTCTCTACCAACCTAAATATATTGTAATTATCTCCACCTCTTACCCCTTCTTGATTACCCTGTACAATCAACCAATCAAACGGACTACTTATACTAAAAAACAGTAAACAAACTAACACGAACTGAACCAACGAGCTTCTTGGTCACATGTAATCCGCTGGCGGGTTCATGTTTGGGATGAGTGCGGGTTCTGGCTCAGGGAGTGCAAGCATGATGTCGTTTGGCAAACATTTTGTTCTCATTTCCACAACTTTCTTATGGGAGTTTGAGTGAACAGTGGGGATAAAAGTCGGGCTAGCAGCAGGGCGATACTCGGGGAAGAGCCGGCCTGATTTGTAACGGACCCCACAGGCATTGCATAGAGACTTTGGGCCCATTGGGCCTGCACGCCACTGAGGAGTTTTCGTAATTTCACAATGCATACACTTTCTAACTCCTTGTCCTGTTTGGTTTTGGATTTGGTTTTCATTTTCATTTTCTGGATTGAATAGAGTGTCGGGTTTCTTAGCCTTCTTCTTTCTCTTCTTCTGATCAGGCCCAACACCACCAAACTTTGGGCCACTATAAGACTCAATAAAGCTCTCGGATGCCAAGGAAACTGGAACTGTGACGAGGGTTGAAGGGGAAAGGAGCTCAATTGCTGCACGCGGGTTAAATGTTGGTGGACGAGGCCTCTTGCTACGTGCCCGTTGTGGTCCACGATGAGTTGGGCTAAGTGGGATCATCTTCCCACCACTACCTGAGCTCGAGGAAGAGCTGGAACTGCTACTACTACTTTCAAGAACCGACACAGGACTTGACATCTGAAACTGGTAGTTTGGAACCATCAATGATTCCTTTTTCACCGGAATATTCTCCTTGTTCATTGTCATCCCCCCACCAGAAAACGAGTCTTCCACAAAATTTGAAAGCCATTCGAGCTGGACAATATCCTCCAACTGAAATTATGCATAAGTACAATGATCATGGTTCATGTGAACATTCAAAACAAAAAAATCATGTGACAAGATTAATTTATACTAATTTGTTAATTCCAATATTCCTAACTTCTTAAATACTTAAGACCATTTTTACTTAATGGTTATACCATAATCAAATTTCACATTAAAGTTCTTAACAATAATCTTGACTTCCTGTAATAATTAAATAACAATGTTTTTAAAATAATCTTAGCGGGTTTTCAAAGTAACAATAATTAATGGGGTCGACCAAAAATATCAAATAATCTATGACCCACGAGTCCTGTTCTTTATAATGTGGAATAATCACTATCAAATAAAAAACAAGTTACACAAAACTGTTACTGTTAATAGCACAGAGCCTTTAAATATTTGTATGCATAGTAAAACTCCTTATTAGAATTCACAAACTATACGTTACCAAATTCCGACAATTTTATGAATTCAAAAAATTTATTCCAAAAGTCTACAAAAAACAAAACTTCGTTTTATCTTTACCACCGACACCAAGGATACATCTTTTTCTAAAGACAAATATTCACACATGTATACGGACTAATAAATAAGTAAATGTTTACCGGAACATGTAGCTCTTGTGACAAGGCGGATGCACTATGGCTACCAATGAAAACATTATCAGCCACCTTGAATTCATCCGAATCATTCGCCCAATTGTCGTTAAAATCGCTGCATTCGATAGAGTCTAGCGACGCGTCGGTGACAGGAGGAAAATCGATAAAATCGTCAATATGGTCAAAAAAGCTTCCACAATCAATCTCGTCTACAAATGTTTGGGTCGACATTTTTGTTCTCAACTCTAGTACTAAAACTGAACACAAGAAAATAAATCAATTATGAGAAATGTAACATTATTCAATAGGTTGTTTTAAAGAACAAAGATATGGTTTTATTATCGAAAATGGGTGTACGTTATTTAAAAAAGTGAATGAACTTTATAATGTGTGATAACGTGATATGATGAATGACAATGGTGAGACAGCTCATATTGTTTTTATTTTTAGTAAACAAAATTCCAAATATAGCTTTAAGGTACAGAGATTCTTTCTTCTTATAATGAAATTTTTAAAGAATATTATTTATCTATGTTGTGTTCAAATTACACATTTACACTATATTTAGTACAGTACTATATAGTAAAATTTTATGTTGGTCAAAAGTATAAATGTATACAATTATTAATGCAGTCAAAGTTAAGCAAACCTTGAAATTGGAATGTAAATGAGATGCTTCAAAACTTTAGATAATTGTCACTGAACTACCTGCAAAAAGTAAAAATTAAGATGTTAAATTCATACAAAATAAGTAAAATTTGTCCAAAAAATAAAGAAATCTGCATATTTTCCTAACAATAAAAATGGGTTCATAATAGAACAATTTAGTAAATTAATTTATGAAAAATAAATTTAGGGCTTTGTTTATTTTCATATAATGTAATGAAAACAGAACAATTCCTCTGTTTTTAATTTCACCATACCAAAAATCTCAAGAAATTGCTATGAAATAGGTGAATATCTTCAATTGACAACACATTAAGCATTTATTGTGTTAAAAAAAACACAAACCTGCTGTCTGAAAGACTAATTCCTGCCTAAAATCTGCAAAAAAGGCTACTACTAAGTAACGGAAAGCAAAAACCCCTCTCAATGTGACAAAATCCCTAAACTTTAACCGGAACCGAACCGAAAACCGAGAAGTAAAGTGTTTATAAAGAAGATGAAGAATGTGAAATTTGAAAGTAGAAAGAGGAAGGCTAAAAAAGGGAGGGAAGATATAAAGAGAGAGAGCAGATGTTATATGGAGGTAGGTGAGGCACCTCCTTCAGTGCTTAGCTGTCTTCCCCCTCTCTGTCGTTTTGTTTAAGTCTTCTCTTTCCTTTGGGTCCCACCACCGCTCTCTTTTTACTTTTACCAATTTACTACTTATTTCTTCCGATGTAATAATCATTCATCTTGATACTATTTGCGTAAATGTTTACTCGTTTTGTTTGACTTTTGTCAAACTTTATTACTCGTTTTGGCAGGAGTTTTGGGTATGAATTTTTTTAATCTCATATGTGTCTCTATTTATAATATGACAAATCATTAAAATATGCAGTTTATAACACTTTATAAAATTTCGTTATATTTATACTAACATTTTCAGGATTCATTTACATGACAATAAAGAAAATTCGTTGTTATCCAATGACAAAAACCATTTTGGATGTTTTTTTTACCAGGTTACTAATCCCAGGGCGACTACCTTTTAGATAGCTCGGAGTTATCGCAGGTGAACTTTCGTGGCCAATGAGTATTAATTTTCTCTCCACGGTTCAAACTCATGACCTCTAGGCGCTTTCTTCCTAAATGGCTAAGCACTTAACGGAGTAATCTCCTTTACTAAAAAAATTACAAAATTCAAAACAACAAAAGCAATACTCAATCTCGTTGTTGTGAGGTATGAGAGAACTGAGATGTAGAAAGTCTGACTCTTATCCGAAGATAAAAAAACTGCTTTCAAAAAAACCTTGTTTGATTAGAAATCATTTATTAAGCGACCAATAATTTTTGCAACTCTTACAAAACAATATAAATGATTTATGTCTTTTTTCACTTTCTTCTCTAAGAAAAAGTTAAAAGGAACACATGACACTAACTACAACCTATGTCACGACTACTTTCAGTTTCTCCTATTCTTACATGAAAAACGTCACAGTACGCAAATACGACACAAAGACCATGCAGTAAACATATCCTATACACAAACATAATCCAATATTTCACGTAAAGTATACATAAGCTTTAATGGCATGAATGAAATTACCTGTGACAAAAATTGTGATGAAGGAGCGTATATGGTAAAAACTAAAAAAATAATGTGAACGTATATGTACGGAGCGTATGTGAGGTGGTTTTATACGCAATTGAAAGCGCGTGGAAAGTAAAAGATTTTAACTGCCTTTATTTTACTTATATTTCCTCTTATGGTAAGTTTGTACGGAGGATAATGTTACTTAACCTCCTTGAATAAGCGCGTGAGGTGTACGAGCCAATTAAATGGTGTGTTGTTGAGGTTATAACGTCATTGGTGGAATATGATTGGTTGAATGTGTTAAGTGCGGCTGGGTTAATAAGAAAGGAATTTTTATGAGAGGATAAAAAAATCAAATTATTTCGAAACCGTGTTGAATGATTTCTAGTGTGAATAATATATTTTTTTCGAAATAAAATTAACTTCTAGATTAAAATTAGGGAGTAAAATAGTTGAAATCTCATTTACTTAAATGATACTATGGATTTACGGAGTAATGCTTCTTATCCATAACGAGGTAGCGCGGGTTTTTTAAAATTATGACGGTTTTCATTGACGATTTTTTAAAATTATGACGGTTTTCATTGACGAATAGTGTGATGAGGTATTTCGTAAATACCTGGTAGATCATTGAAACTACATTATTTGCGAGTGGGATAATGGGGAGAGGGGGCAATGAGTGAAAGAGTAGGGTCTAATTATTCTCAACATAATATATCTTAACTGACAAATACCCAACACAACTCCACCACATTTCGATGCAAATATGTTATAGAAATAATCAGCAGCATAAAGCAACAAATTTAAATATCAGATTCCCAATCAATCTTGAATTTTGCTTTGTTTTTTTATCTAACAGAATTGTTCTATAAACATCATTTGAGAGCCTGCATAAAATACTCCAACCTCTCTTCGTTTTCACTTCCAGGATCTCATACTTCATATTCGCACTCTCCCTTTCAAGCTCTTGTACATGCTCCCTCGTGTCATTCACACCCGTTCTTCCTTGTGCAAGACCCACTTCACTTTCCTTTTTAGTACTCATTTGATCTTGATTTTCTGATATAAAAACCAGCCTGCAATTGATGTACGGAGCCTTAGTTGTTCACAGAAAAGAACTTGAACATGAACATAAAAAGGCAGCCTCTCGTTTTGATCTGTGTGGGTAGTTGCACCCAACGATAGCTTTTGTATGTTTACGAGTTTGCACATATGCTCACGCTCACATTCTGTCAACCATGGATGTGCCTGCAATATTTTCATTGGGGAATTTGTATACATAGCGGAAGTGCAACTACAGAAGAGCTTTGACAATCTCAAGTTTAACCGAGCCCATAGATAACATGTTTAAACATGTGTATGTGTATTTGTAAAAAAGAAGTAATTTAATAAAAAAAAAAAAATATTATATAATATTGTTAAATTATATAATAAAAATAGAAAAACAAAAAAAAAAAAAAAAAAATGAAAAAAAAAATCAAAAAAAAAAGACCCAAAAAAAAAAAAAAAACAAAGAGACCAAGTAAACAAAATGCAAAAAATACCAAACCAAAAACCAAACAAACAAAACATATATAATCAAAATAAACATCCTTGTGCAACACCCACTTCACTTACCATAAAAGAACACATACAGACTCTTGATATTCTGAAAAAAACACCAGCCTGCCAATAGATGACCGGCGCCCTTAACTGTTCACAGAAAAGAACTTGAACAGGAACACGAAAAGGCAGCCTCTCGTTTTGATCTGTGTGGGTAGTTGCACCCAGCGATAGCTTTTGTATGTTCATGAGTTTGACACATAATTCTCACCACCACAAACTGTCAACATGGATGTGCCTGCAATATTTTCAATGGGGAATTTGTATAACATAGCGGAATGCAACTACAGAAGGGCTTTGACAATACTCACGTTAACCGAGCCCTAAGATAACATGTTTAAGACATTTGTATGTTATTTGAACTCCATTCAATCGATAACATATCTCAAAGAGGAGTTTGAACTTTACTTTAAACTACTAATATCATATGTCATCACTTATTCTACAAAGATGAATCTGCTAGGATGTATTTCTTGTATAGGTTCACTCCTCTTAGGTCCCCTTTTCGAGTAGAAGGACTCTTGATCTACATAATGTTAATAAATAGCCTAAATGAAAATTAAGACATTCAATCGTAATCAAATTGAAGCTTAATAGAATGAAATAAGCCAAGTTGATCACAATTTATATATGAAATCAAACATAATTTACCAAATAGTGGAATGAGATTTTTTAATTAACTAAGAATAAACTCCAGAACATGACCTCTTCATTTGCATCAACCACTCTGGACGAATTAGCTACTGGTGACATGGAGCGAGGTGGATTGTGTTGGTGTTGGCAGATCACGTGTCACCCTATCACGTTTCATTCCTCAACGAACACCTCTCTAGCCCCACCTGGCTCTACCTTTGCTACCATAGTACTCATATCCACCTCGAACCTGTTATCATGTGGTAAAAAACACTAATTTAGTAATGCAATATAAATTGTCATTCTCTATACCTAATGCTACCAAGATCTGCTAGAGTTCCTAAATTGAATAAGACAACCACTATACGTAAACATACTAAACACACAAAATAGGACCATAACTTACTGTAAACATACTAAGATCTGCTAGAGTTCCTAAATTGCAGAAAACAACCACTTTTTGACACAAACTACCTGCTAATATAGGACAAGCTTCAATTTTAATGACAGGGTAAACAATTATAGCATGGCAATGCTAATGTATGATTAAAATGACACAAAAATTTTATAAAAAGTTAAAAAAAATAACAGATGCCTATATAGACACACTTTATGTCAATATTTTTATATACAACTAAATGCAATCTTATATAAAACTAAATGCAATCTTAATGATTAATTGATTATTATTATAGTAATAAAAATATCGTCAATAGTAAATTAGATGTACCTACTTTTCTTTTTAAAGGCAATTTGTTGTCACCCCTTTTATAAAATAGTATATTAGTTTGCCAGCATATATATATATATATATATATATATATGTGTGTGTGTGTGTGTGTGTGTGTGTGTGTGTGTAAAATGAGTGGTCACCAAATGAAAATGTTTATTGTGATTCAAGGCATGCTCAAATTACAAATCTACCATACTATTATCTTATTCTTACATTTCCATTTCAATTCTATTTGACCGGTAAACATACAAATCAACCTAGTGAAGAGAAAACATGTCTCTGGCTCGTGATATGATCAATTACTGTCTAAAAATGTGTCCTAAAACTTCCATGACATAACTAAACTCATAGAGTCACATTCAACTCAACCCACTCCAAATATAAATTTATCAAGTTGTTATCATATACCGAAATAACCCCTTCATATAGAAGTGCATATACTCAAAAGGCCAAAAAACCACGCAAACTCCCATTGAAAACCATCCAGACATCCATTAAAATCTATGAAAACACCCGTTAAAAATGACCCAAATCACCCCTTTACTGTTGCTGTTTCACATCAGTCCGAAACACCCATTAAAAACACCCAAAACCCCGTAATATCACAGATAACCACTTTCAAAAATCAATACGCCAAATCAAGACTATTTACCATTTTCAAACATATAATCTATAAAGATTAAAACGTGATATTAAAAAAAATTAAACTTAACGCGCTAGAAACAAAATGTGAATCCTGCTGTGTGGCAATTTTGTATGCATGCATATGCACATAATTAATAGTGATTTGAATATACATTGAGAATGAATAAGAAGGTGCACCTTGCACAGTTGTAGAAATCTTTCTCTGGGTTTGCTTCTGATAATCCTGAAGTAATTCAATATAAATTCTGCCACCAAAAATGTTGTACCTCGTTGCCAGTTACCTATACAAACAATGTCATCAAATCATTTCATGAAGTTGAAAATTGATAGTAATGTTAACACCTTATGATAATAATGATATTGCAAGTTAATTTAATTTAGAAAAAATAGCAAAGGAAAAAGAGTGACCCAAGAAGGATCGTTCATTCCTCTTAAATGGTTGACATATGCTTCTTTTAACATGAAACATACTCAGCTATATAAAAGTCCGTTAAAAAACGTAGAATAGTAAGTCTATGAGGAGAGCTTATATGGAACACAAGCTAGCAATTGTCCTCATATGTCTACCATTATCATAGTTATATGAAACCAATAATTGGGTGAACTGGGTTACACGCTACCTCTAACGGGTCATTTGGGTATTTCATGTCCAAACATCCCTTCTATAAAATGCCTGTCCAAACAGCCCCTTAAAGGTCTTGTTTAAACAGCGCCCTAACCAGTTTTTAGAACTAATTTTCTGCACGCATGTGCTGTCCAAACAGCCTCTCAAAAAGGCGTGTCGAAACATTCCTAAATGAGAATTTTTGAACGAATTTTCTACACATATTTGTTGTCCAAACAGCCCATAAAAAGGCTCGTCGATACAGCCTCTTTAAAAGGTTATGACCAAACAGCCCTGGACCAGTTATCTAGACATATTTTTTGCACATATTTGTTGTCTTAAACAACCCCTTCAAAAGGTGTACCAAAACAGCCCCTAAACAGTTTTATAACATTTTTTGTACTTTTTCTGTCCAAACAACCCTTAAGACAGCCCATACACCAAACGGTCCTGGACAATTATCTAAAACTAAGAAATTGGCTTATCACCGTGTTAACATTGACAACATCGATCTCATAAAAGCGACATAATGCGCAACCTCGCCGCGTTTCTGCAGGTCCCCAGGACACTGAACAAACTTGGGCTACGGTCTCGTTGCATCGTAATCCTTAAACCTGGAAAAAGACCTCCCAAGTTTCGTAATATTCCCATACGTCTTATCAATGGCGATAGCAGGTTGGGAGTAGTTTTACTTTTAGGATGTTTGAATCAGTTTATGTTGAAGAGCTTATGCAGTTCTAAATGGCGTAAAATATATTCGGCCGGCTAATTCAACATAAGCTAATGGGCTTATTTAAGAGCTGAAGAAAATAGAGAATCGAAGTTTTTAAAAATTATTAGAGGATTTTCGCATTAATAGTATACTCTGGCCAACTTTAAACCTGTTTAACCCGTTTTCTTTAATTTTCTTTAATTGCCCATTAGATATGAAACCTAATCTGAATCAACCCAATAATAAGTAAATGGGTTGAACCACCTATATGTATGCACATATTTGTATTAACCGAAAAAGACTTTATTACAATTTACCTTCACATTGTCTCCTATGCATGCATTTTTGTCAATGATTGCTCTTTTTATGTTGAGGTTTTCCCGAATACCATCGAACCAACCATTTTGCAGCAAGAAGCTCCCTGTCAGCATCAGTCTGGAAGACAAAAACAACAAAAAATGAACTTTTATGATTCTTGTGATTTTTTATTCCGGGCATGACTCGAAGTAAAATGTTTTCAATAGAAGAAATACACTTTCCTAGTTACTTAAACTGACAAAAAATAACCATTATTTATGAACTGTAAACATTTATCGTAATAAACATACCATCATAATAATCTTCCTCCCATCAGAATGAAATCTTCAATGACCGCGTCCTTCAGCTATGCAAGATCAAAGTCCAACAACAGAAAGTTGAATTTTCATTTCTGTCACACCAAGATTGAAAGAAAGATCTTAATTTATCCAGAGAATTTTAGACAAAGAAAATAAAGTGTAAACTAATGCATAAAAACAATGCACGCAATAGACCATGTAATAACATTTTAAGAGAATATGTGATCAACAATGTTCCTATGTGTCATGATAAATCAAGTTCTTGTACCGCTCTTTGGACAATTGGGTCAAATATGCAACCTATCAGTAGAACACTACAAAGAAGAAGAGTAACTTTCTAACCTTAATCACACACCCTTCACCAATAACACTGTATGTGACATTAGCATCAAGCATCTTAGAAGGAGGAAATATGGAGGTTGGGTGTAAATTGGAGATGAGCCGTCGTAGAAACTGCATCAAACATATGACCCAATACTTTTAAGCCACAAAATAAACAGGATAATAGGAAGCTAAGAGACATTAATACCATTAAAAATGTAACTACCTGAAATCTAGCAGTGGTTTCTTTGTAATTCCCTAATTGGCATTATAGAAAGCCTCGATGGTACCAATATCTTCCCAGTAACCATCATAAAGATAAGCTTGTACCTATGCAGAAACAAAATATTAGTAATCCAACAACCCCAAAACAGCGCTCATTTTAGGTGGAAAATAAGCTACCAAACACCCCTATTTTTACATAAAAAACAACAATCGAAGAACTGTTTTTGACTGAAAAAACAGCAGACCAAACAGCCCCGAAACCGCAAACTTTTTTATCGCTCTTTCATTTGGGCGTTTATTTCCAGTAAGAGCGCAAGAGCAAAAGACGCCTATGTGAATCAATTTAAAAAAAATGCTCAGAAACTATACAATAGTTTGCTCCACCTAATGAATAGATCTGAAACTCCTTAGCTTGTAAGGGGTAATGTACCCATGGATAAATCCACAAAAAAATACTAAGAATGAAACTTTTTGAGTGAATGATATAGCTATGCGGAAACTAGTTTTAATTATCACTAAGAAGTAATTCTTAATGAAATAGTAAAGTGTGTTTTGACACAAAGATATAATCAACACAACAAGCTTCAATATATATTAATACGATCACTCTGACTTAGTGATAGGGTTTACAACCTTGAAGCTATTAACTCTATGGAAAACTAAGATGGAAAACTGATATCTTTCTATACCCTAGAATCCCCTTTTATACACCAAGGAGTCCTACACGGCTTACAATACATTCCTAACTTATCATGATCTTTTCTATAAATAAACGTAATCTCTTAATCAAATAATTTATATATATATATTTTACAAAAATAACTTAATACTTATCTCATCTCATTATATACCGAGTTTTATCCTCTGACAGCAGTAAGTCTTCAAGCAGTTGTCAATTCACAGCAATGTAACTTTAATAAACCATTTAGCACAAACTGAGCATAACCAGTAGTAATACATAGCAGTATAACTTTTACACTAACAGTTGATAACTTTACTCAGCCGCACAAACAATCCTTCCCTAAACTTGATATTTATCTTTTGAATCTTCAAGTTTCTTCATCAAAAGTCTTCATCATACTTAAACCTTTTATTGACCACTTTTTTGTTTTACCATAAGCTTGAGCAGTTGATAGCACATCTCAGTCTAATGATCAGTTTGAAGTTTCTTGTTAAGCATATTTATGATTGTAATTGGTGTGAGGGGGTATCTCTTTTCAACTAACATAAAGATGTGAACATTTCCAAACCATACTAAGTGTACTCTATATGAATCAATTAACTTCCAAATGATCACCTTGTATCCTTGTAGATTTCTCCATACATCACTCATTATGTCTGGTTCAAACATGACTTTTAAATCACCCCACAACACTTTTTCATATTCATCTTCAGGTCTTAAAGCACCATGCTTTGTTTTGACTAACTTCTAAAGATTCTGCAAATCTTCTTTGTCAATACCCCGAAGCAGTCTAATCATTGAAGAATGTCTCTTGGAACTTCCATCTGCTCTTATCAACTGATAATGTACCATTATTCCTTCTTTAAGAAGCTTGTAATCAACAATCACTGATGGTTTGGTAGCAAGTGGTATAATACCAATTGCTATATCATCATCCTTTTTAATTACCAAATGCTTTTTCAATTCAGCTGTATCATCTGCTTCAACTTCTTCATGCTCATCAGATTCTTTATCATCCCTTAGTTTTTGTCTCTTTGGAGATTCTTGTTGTTGCTCTTTTATTGCTCTTTTCTTACCAAGACTTTTCTTTCTGTTGCTTTTAGCTTTCTCCTTACTACCTTCTACCTTCTTTTCATTGCTTTCTTGTGCCTCTAAACTCATAGCCACAAAGGTATTTACCCTCTTCATCTCTTTGTCAAACAGCTTTTAAATTTCATCATACCTCTTTCCCATTAGCTGTTTGTATTTGTATCCACCCATGTGCTTAAGATAGATAGACATTTGACATCTCTTTTGTGCCTTAGTAGGAGGTCTGTTTCTTTTTTCTTGTGCTCTTAGTGCAGCAAAATGTTTTCTTCTTTTCTCCATGAGTTCCATAAACAATTTTCCTTTTTCCTCATCTGTCAACTCCTCTCTTTCTCTTGTTTGGAGTCTCTCGGCCAGTAATCTATCAGCCTCCATCATAGCTTGTGTATTTTCCTATGATTCAATCAATGCTATGTTGGCTTCTTCTTGCTTTTTCCTTTTAAGCCTTTCTTCTTCTATGATTTTAATATCCAACTAAGCTTGAATATTTCGTACCAAATCTTCATCTAGAGCAACTTGATCTTTCTTTGTCAAAGGTCTCTCAGACTCTTGCATGATGCCTTTTCCTTTATCTTTGATTGAGGGATGTGTGACAGAAACTGTTAGTTTAGATACCTGCTTTTCCAGATCATGAAAAACAATTCCCTTTGCCTTGGGTTTGGCTGCCTTGATTTCCATTAAAGTCTAAGCCAAAGTTTCTTCAACAGTTGTAGGAAGAGCACTATCTTCAACACCAGCAGTAGTAACTGCTTCACCAACATTACTATCATCAAGTTTTGTACTCTGCTCATCTTTCTCACCAGTTATAGCATCCACAAACATCTCATCACCATCCAGAACTCTAGTATCAAACATTAATTCTTCATCCTGCCTTTCTTGAGTTTCATTAACTAGAGTTACCTTAGCATCTGCATCAATATCTTCAATTCTCCTCCCCTGTTTGGATGCATCCTCCTGAGCACCCAAACTATCATTTGAGGATTCAATTCTTCTACATGCACCAACTTTCTTTAATCTTTTAAGCCCTGTAGTTCTGAACTTTCTCCTCTTTTCTAGCTTATCTACCCTCTTCTTGAGACTAGCAATCTCAATAGCTTGATCAGATTTAGCCTTTTCCAAGTCAAGAACCTATTTTTGCAATTTGGTATAAAAAACCATCAAATCATTAAGTTGCATGCTATTCTTACCACTGGGTTATGGATCATTGGAAGGTGTGGGTACACTTTCCTCATGCTTTGTCTCATCATGAGCAACTTCTGCTTCCTTCATCTGTTTCCTCTTAGACTTTTGTTTCTGCTTGGGTTGAGAGGATGTAGATGGTTGATCAACAATGGGTATTTGATTGGAATCAGTTGGATGGTCTGAATCCTCACCCACTTCTTCAGAAGCTTGAACCATCATAGTATCAAATAGAGGTGTTATTCTCCCAGAAAAATCCTTTCATGCTCTCTTCATGTTAGCAAAAAATTTCTTTGTGTGGGAGGGATTAACATAAATCTCCTTGTGATGTGACATGTCTCCAAGATGTTGATTGATGAAAACTTGTAGAAATCATGGATACAGCAGAAATTTAACCCCTCCATCTAAGTGTTTTACCATAGCATCAAAAATGTACTTATACAGATTAAATTTTTGATTTGTTGCCAAGCATATGATCAAAGAAGCCATTGTACTACTGAATTCATTCCATGCAATGGATTTGGCACTAAGGCTTTGTGTAATGGTATGAATTAAAAACTTCTATTGCGGAGAAAAGAAAGCTTTATAAAATGTAAGCCTTTGAGAAGTTTTTTCATACCCCATCTTTGCTAGTTCTTCAAAAATTGTAGTAGTTGACAAACAATCAATACCTTCTGCATCTTCCAAGTGAATATCACTTCTAATGCTTGACTCCGTGATGATCATCTTCTTCTTATCAATTAGGGCTTGTAACTGACGTACTCCGTTAACCATCTTGGCATTTGCTGTTGCCCAAAACTGCTGAATACAAAATGTGTAGATAATTAGATTGACTGTTACAGCATGATGAACAGAACTTGCTTTCAGGAAATCAATAATCTCTGCAAACCCATCACTTTCTATAGGTTTTTCCAAGAACGCGATCACATTGCGCGTTTCATCAAACTTAGGGCTCGACATAATGATGATTTTGATGATCAAATATGAAAATTAAGTTAGGGTTTATGATTAGAGAGTGTTTGAATGATTGAAATAGAATAAAGAATTAAATGAAACCCTGAATCGAAGTATTTATAAAATTACGCTCAACAGCAGGAACTTGAACTGGCAGCACTAATTGATGCCTAACAACATTAACTTAAACCGGCAGCAGTAAGTTAAACTTGGCAGCATAAACAAATACGGCCAACATTAATTTAAGCCTATCAGCATTAACTTAAGCTTAGCAACATTAAGTTGAAGCTAAGCAACATTAATTTAATACACTAGTAATTACCTAAATTTCATTCCAAAATGCAATTTTCATCATTAAATTTGATTCTCACAAGCTCTCTTTCTGTTTTTATGCTCACAATATCTCTCAATTCTTTTTGCTCACATAATCACTCATTTATGTTTTTATGCTCACATCTCTCTTTCTATTTTTAAGCTCACTTAATCTCTCATTTCTTTTGGCTCACCAAAACACTCTTTCTGTTTTTATATCATAAATCTCTCTATTCTTTTGAGCTCACCAATGCAGACAGTTTTGTACAATGTGTCATCAATTCCATAAGTTGCATAATGTCCTCCCCACTTCTAAATGTGTTAACTTTTGAGAGTGGTGGATCATTAAACTATTTAGATGTAGTCTCAAACCTAGTTTGAGCATCTACATCCCCCAATATGGTATCTTGGCACCTGGGACCACTACCTGAACTAATTCCCTAAGAACTTGGCTCATTAAGTGTTGCCATGGATTGGGTCTTAATTTATGTTACCACTGTCCTGCTCTGCTTCTAAGCTAGAAGCAGTAGTGACAGCCCTTTCCATTCTGTCTCCTAACTCCTTATGGACAGCCTCATCACCAACCTTTTTCAGGGGGACCACAAGACCAAGGTATCTTTGTGTCCCGACCTTTTTTGATTTGCCTAGGTGTTTGACACATCACACACTTGTGCTTGATATTACACGTCTTTTCATCAATTTTTGACTGCATATTGACAACATTATCCTCCCCTTAATACAATACCAAAAACTCAATATGCTTATCCTGTAAATGTTAGTCCAAAACCAAAAAGACACACTCCAAAATCTTTTCTTGTTTAGTAGATTTAAATATGACTAACAGTTTCAACCAACAGTCTTAAGTATAACTAGCAGTACTAATTATACTTAGCAGTATTAACATTTACCGTAGCAGTTTTAACTCTGTCTTTAATAATTATACAACAACATGTCTCTATTCATCACAAGCACACTAGAAAAGACTAGATAGACATGTGAGAATTCATGAGGATCCATATTTATGCATAATCCATGATTAAAAGGTAAGAACTGTTAAGCCTCGGAGATTGAGTAATCCAATGCTAGCAATTAAAAAGTTAAACCTACTAGCATCAAAAGCTTTGGTGAGAAGATCTGCAACATTTTGGTCTGTGTGAATCTTGATCACTTGTATCAACTTCTTCTCATATGAATCTCTGATGAAATGGTACCTTATCTCTATGTGCTTGGTTTTGGAGTAAAACACTAGATTCTTTACAATATAGATTGTACTTTCATCATCAATGTAGATTTTAGTGTTCATGAAATTGAATCCAAAGTCAAGCATCTAATTTTGGATCCATAACACTTGTCCACAGCAGTTAGCAGCAGCAACATATTCTGCTTCAGTTGTTGAGTTGGCTACTATAGTCTGCTTCTTACATTGCCATGAAATCAATCTCTTACCAAGAAATTGACAACCTTCTGTTGTGGATTTCTTGTCAAGACTAGCTCCAACATAGTCACTATCAAAAAAAGCTTCCAAGTCAAATGGTGAATCTCTAGGATACCAAAGGCCCAATTTAGGAAGGCCTTTTAAGTATCTAAAGATCCTCTTCACAGCATTAAGGTGTGAAGTTTTTAGAGTAACTTGGAACCTTGCACAAGCACAAACAGCAAACATAGTGTCTGGTCTAGAAGCTGTTAAGTACATCAATGATCCAATCATTGATCTATATAAGTGAACATCCACATCCTCAGCTTCTTCATCTTTTATCAATGCCTTGTTTGTCTCTATTGGAGTGCTTGTTGTCTTTACTGAGATAAAATTAAACTTTTTCAAAATCTCAGCCACATATTTATCTTGGCTAATAAAGATCCCATCACTCTTCTATTTAACTTGAAGTCCTAAAAAGAAAGAAAGTTCTCCCATAGAACTCATTTGAAATTTGTCATGCATCAACTTTTCAAATTCAGTACTCATTTCTTTCTTTGTTGATCCAAAGATGATATGATCAACATAAACCTGTACTAGCAGGATATCATCTTTATGCCTAATCTAAGTATTCCAATGACCCAAATTGCCCTCCATTACGCACCTTAAGAAAAATGAACTTGAGCAGTAGAAACTTACACTAGCAATAGTAACAAAGACTAGTAGTAGTAAAAACCTTCACCTCAATGTAGCATATAAATGATTAAACATTTTAACATTAAGCTTCCCCTGAAACCCATATGTTAACCATTTCTTGAATCTTCAAATTCTGTAGGCTCTATGTAATGATTACTGATGAAGAAAACTAAGTATAACGAACTTGATGTAGAAGTAGAATAACCCAAACTTGTATCTTATATCTTGTACTATCCACATGACTTCGAACGTATACCCAAAACCAATGTATAAGGAGACCGTAATCTCTTGATAATTATCCTCATCTTCTATGAGACATATAACCAAAGTGATAGCAAACCATAAGTTAGATCACACACCTTTGCTAGATTTGTCAAGTCTTCGTCACATCGTTGTAAGCACGAACAAGTTACCTCCTGCTAAAAGGTATGATAAAAAACAAACCCAAATAATTCTACTTCATCGTCAAATAAGTGATAAACAATCTTCTTCGTAACCAATTAATCCAATAAAACGAGCCTTTAATTTGTTAAGAACATGTAAATCAAAAACCTTCTTCCTGTGTGTGTCATCTGATAACCAAAATTGCCCTTTGTCACCCGATATTGAACTAAACTAGCAGTATAAACATCTTTTCTCGGACGACACTAGCAGTATGAAAATCTTCTCGGACAAAGAAAGCAGTATAAACAAACCTTGAACAAGCAATACAAATATGTTTTCTATAAACAGAAACATTCAAACCTGTTACCAGCCCATGTCTTTTTTTTATATCAGCCTAATGATAAATTTTGGATGAAAGGCCCAAAGTCAATTCATACACAGACCACACCAACACCAATTCATATTTTACGTTTCATAACCCTACACCTTATTTCCTTCGCCTCTTTTTCTTTCTCCATCACCAAACACAATCAGATTAATCATAAACTACACCAATCCAAATAGCTCCTAGGATACACGAAACACTTAAAAACCTCCTGTTATTCTTCACACGTCTTCATGAGATGTTATTCATGGTTTAAGTTCAATAATAGAATCAAGAAAACCCTAACAGTAGTAATCTACCATTGGCAGTATTAATAAAATTTCGAGCAGTACAAACGTAATAAGCAGCAGCATTAATACCTTTGTATACTTTGCAGCATAATATTTTTACCAACGAGCTTGCCATCAAAGGTGTCTTCTCCTTTGTCTTTTGCTTGTTAATGAGCTCATTTATTCCTTGTTGACAAGATTGATGAGCAGAAAAACAAAACCCTAATTGTCAAACTTTAATTAGCGATCCAAGAAACCCTAAAGCTAACTCTTGATGTCGACTGCCTACTGTTACTTTTTCTTGCATCTTTGCTGCTATTTCTCCTTTGGCATCCACAAAACCATATCCATGATCAAAACCTGCTGTCAATTACTTGTCCAAACAACATCATCATACCAGAACTATAACCATGTAGCCAATAAGATCTAATAGCAACAATAACAACCATGAACAACACACGTTTTAGGGTTCTCAATTAAAACAACATCACCATCATGAACCCCTAAATAATAATCACACAAGGACCTTGTCGCAGCTATAGCAGTTTTAACCAAAACATTTAGGGTTTTGTGTCAGAACCAATAATCACCTTTACTTCACCATGGATACAAGAAAATTAGAAATGAGAAATGATAAGAATTTTAGTGAGAAGTTAGAGAGAGAAATAAAGAGAGAAAATGAGAGAGTTGATTACACAAGTGTGTGAAAACAAATGAGACCAACACCCTCTCCACACTTGGAGAGGGGTATTTATACTTGCACCATGAGGCTTTCATGCCTATGGGCTTTCTTTGGGCCGGGCTCGAGATTACTTGGAATTACTTTGGACTTTAGCCCATAACACGTGACCGGTTAGATTACATTAAATGAGCCCGATTCCCGTTCTAGCCTATTACAACATTAATATATAAAAGACCGAGACCAAATATTCCTAATGAACGAACTTCTCGTTCGACTCAATATTTTTTAGGCTAACAATCTCTCCCGAAGTGAGTTCATTGTGATACTCCTTTATGAGATCCATAAGATTGCTTTTGTCGTTAAGCTCTTGTCTTTGTCTTGGTCTTTATCTTGTTGTAGGCTTGTTCCTTCATGCTTTGTGATCTTTGATCTTGAGCCTTTGTCATTGTCTTTCGACTTCGTCTTTATGTCCGAGATCTTTAAATCTTTTTCCTTCAGTCTTGATCGTCTTTGCCACCTTGCGATCTTGTGTCATGACCAACATGCTCATACTTTGCATCTTCTTGAAAGCTCTCTAATAATCTCCCTTGATAGACTTGATATCTTAAAGGAAGATCTTGTTTATCAGAGTTTGCGGAAGTCTTTGTCTTTAATACTTGAGCTTTCTTGATTCTTGAATCTTGATGCTTATAGTATGTCTTTGTAGTTTGAGCATGAGCATGTGGTAATGAATCCGACTTCAGCTGGAATGAGGCATCTCCATCTCCATCTTTATATGAATCCTGAAATAAAACAGTTAGCAATAAAGCGTGTGGACGAATATGGCTTTGTCATTCGTCCGGATTTGGTTAGATTAACCTCCGGTTCTGTAGGACCGTTTTACAGTATAAATATTGTACCTGTGATCAGGTAGATTCAAAGAATCTCCTTGACAGGGTTTCCAGCTCAAAGCGTAGGATCTTCTAACACAGATGTATTAGATTTACCATGCTTGCTAGTTCTCATTACCGGAACGTCTCAAAGCAGACAACACGGTAAGAGTGAATCAGATAGTTACTATCTTTCTGATTAAGCCGTCAATTCATTTCCTGGAACAAGTTTGATTCACATTGAATCGCACCATCGTTTCTTTCCAGTTGACACAAGTTTGATTCATATAGAATCTCGCAAGTCACCTACCAAGAGCTTGTTTGATGCTTAGTTCAACCATATTTCTATCTCTTTATCTTCTGTAAGTCTTGATGAGTTGTATCTTTCTTGAACTAAGCTCCATAATTTGTCCAGATCATCTTAGTCAAAATTCTGAAGCATGTCTTCAAAAACCTGATATATCTCTGTGTGATTGCCTACTCTGATGATTTTCCAAAATTGCATAGTGTCATTAGAGTAAACTTCCCATCCAATTATTGGGTATTTGGTTTGAAGAGCTTCAACATTCATTCCTTCATTTTGAACTATTATTACCAATTGATTCAGTTGTTCCTAAGACAATTCATTAGTTTTTGGTTCTTCATCTGTTTGCTCTTGAACTGACTCTGAAACCTCTTCAGTTCTTTGTCTTTTAGCAGGTTTTGCTTCAACATCTTGACCTGCTCTTTTTAGTCTTGGAACTTCTTCTTCAGAATCCATAGGCACAAATGAATGAATTTGATCCCATACCTTTTCAAATATTGGCCTTATATCATCATAGCTCATTCCTTTGAAATCTTTCATCTTGTAGCCTCCCTGATTCTTCAAATATACCATCATATTCTTTCTTACTTCAGCTTTAGATCTAGGTCTATTTTGAAGAGCATGATACCTTATAACAGAAGGA
This sequence comes from Tanacetum coccineum, assembly GCA_026074375.1. Classification (NCBI taxonomy): domain Eukaryota; kingdom Viridiplantae; phylum Streptophyta; class Magnoliopsida; order Asterales; family Asteraceae; genus Tanacetum; species Tanacetum coccineum. Next base: position 40,573 of record BQNB010018901.1, on the reverse strand, counting down.
TCATTCCAATCAATGACATGAGCAGTATCAACTTTAGTTACATCTTCTTTCTTTCCAGCTTTATCATATTCTTCTTACAATTGTTTGGTAATTTCAACATCTCTTGCAATCCTTTTTCTTTATTCCTATCAATCTGTTATTGTTAACTAAACAACTTCTTCATGATCAAGGCCTTTCTTCTTGCTCTTGCTTTTTGGGTTGTCTTTGGAAAATTCATTTTCAATTATGATTACCTTGCCGTTATCTTCTCTTCTTCTTTTTCCCACTTCGTGGTAATATACCAAACTTTAGCTAGCAGTACTAACCTCAAGAGTTACACTGGCAGTACTAATTGGTACATTAGCAGTATTAAGTGCAGTGTTAGCAGTAGAAACCTCTTGTTCCCCTTTTTCACCACTTCCTTGATCTTGTACAATCTTTGTAGCTTCTTCTTCTTCTAGCAACACCTCAGTTTCATTACTTATCTTCTCTTGAATCTCTGCATGTGGAGGAACTAAAGAGATAGCAACATCCATGTCTAATTCTTCAATCAAACTCCTCCCCTGTTTAGAAGAATCCTCCTCTACAACATCATCTTCTAAAAGAACTATCTTTGTTCTTCTACTAGCTTTGTCTATCTTGACTTGCTTCTCCAACTTCTTTACTCTTTTGACTAGCTTGCTAATAGTGGTGTTCTTCAATTCATTCTCCAAGCTTCCAACTTTATTTGTAAACTAAGTAACCAAATCCATTAATTCATTAAGTGACACACTACCCTCATCACGTCTAAGTGAGTGAACACTTTAGAGAGGTGATTCATAGGGAATTGGAGCAGGCTCCTCTATAGTAGGTAAAGTTTCTATGATAGGTGGTGGTGAAAGTGAAGGAGCACTAACAGGTGTATGTTGAGGTGATAAGGATGGGGAAGATGTGATTCTTGAGGGAGATATGTCAGGAGCAGTGATCATGGAAGGAAATAAAGGAATGTCTTCACCAGAATAACCCATTGTAACTCGCTTCATGTTATTAAAAACTTTTTGTGTAAGTACATGAGTGGGATAGTTTCTTGTGTGGGTTTTAAAAAGTCTCCTTTGCTTGTTTAAACAAATTTGGATAAATCTAGGATACATCAAAAACTTATGAGGGTTATCCAAATTCTTTACCATTATGTCAAAGATGAATTTTGAAAAATTAAAAGTTCTATTTGTTGCTAGGCAGATAACAACAGTAGCTATGTTGCTGCTAAACTGCTCTTAAGAAGTCTTTTTAGGGCTCCAGTAGTAGAGGATTGTATGAAGTAATTCACATTGTCTTCCAACTTCAGATGTCTTCTTAAAGAAGCTTCAGTGATGGTCTTGTCTTGTCCATCTATGCTAGCAGTTAGTTCTACTTCTCCATTAACATTTGTGCTAGCAGTAGCTATTGTCTAAAATTGTTTGATAATTTGAAGCATATATTGTTGTGGATTTTTCTTGTGTAGAGCATAGTGAATGTAACTAGCAGTTAGGTAGTCAATGATCTGATGAAACTAGCACGGCCCTCTGGTTTCTCAATTTGCCACCATTTTTTGCTTGTCACAAAACTCCAAAGTAGCCATTTAATGAATAGAAAGTTGTTTAAGGTTTTGGGATTAGTTCGTGAGAGAGAGTTCCGATGTTTGGTAGAGTTAATTGATATTTGAGAGAGTATTTAAGAGTTTAAAGTGTCACCGACTGAGGGGATGATTGTATTATCTGGAAGAAAGCTTTTAGTTTATAGAACGATCAAGACATATTCAATTAGTCAAACCTTATAGCCGATTAGTATGGCAGTTGTAGAAGAAATTTAGCAACGGCTAGATATGAGAAGGAAATTTTGTTTTGGGTCAACATTACTCAATGGTCTTCCACAGTTACTAAAATTAGCCTTCCAGTTCTAGCTTTAAGCCCGCAGTACTAAAATGATGGTAGCTGTATAAGTAATTCCCAGCAATACTAATTGTAGAGGACTAGTATTAAAGTAAAAATTCTCAATGAGTTTTCCTTCACCAATCTACTTTCTATCTTTTTGTTTTTTATGCTCACCACATTATCTCTCCCAATTCTTTTTGCTCACTAATTTACTCCTTTTGTTTTTCACACAACTCTCTTTCTGTTTTTGAGCTCACAATTTCTCTTTATTCGTTTTGCTTATAAATTCACACAATATTGTATAATGTGCCATCAATTCCATTAGTTGCATGTTGTCCTCCCCATTTCCAAATGTGTTAACTTTTGAGAGAAGTGAATCATTGAACGGTTGATGATGTAGTCTCATCCGAGTTTGAACAATCTCATCCCCTCAATATGGTATCTTGGACTCCATTAGGACCACTTACTCTGAACCAATTCCCTAAGAACTTGGTATGGGGGGGGAATCTTCGATTTGATTTTTGCCTGCAGTCGTTGTTATCACATAATCCCGTTTTACCACCAAATTTTTGCAAAAATACCAAAAAAATAAAAAAAATTTAAAAAATTTTCAAAAATAGAATAAGTGTTTTTGTCTTTTTGGGTAGAGTAAGAATAAATTTTTGACTCGATCGGGCGTGTTGAGCCCTAGCTAGTTCTTTTAGGCCAAAGCTTTCACGAATTCTATTGCTTTGAATTCTTAAGTGAAGAACGAGAAATGATAGAGTTAAATATAAGTTTATGTGTCAAGCAAGATTCGTCTAAAAACTTATATGAATAACTTGTGTTCTTTTTCTCCCATAAGCTTCTAATCCGCCTAATCATACGTGTTCGATTCAATTCGGCTAAGTCAATCGATGTTTTCAGAAAAAGCTTCAAATTTGTGACTTGATTCTTTAAAAGCAAAAGTTTTGAAAAGATTTAATGCCAATAAAGCATACATTTGATTATATGGAGCAAGTAATAGATGTGTCGTGATATCCCACTCCGCTAACCACGAGGTGGGGGTTCAAACTAAGACATCTTTGCTTCTAGGGACTTGGTGTGTCGTGATATCTCACTTGGAAGAAAGGTCTAGGTGAGGGTTCAAACTAAGACACTAATCCTTAGCCATATTAGGAAGAAGGTGTTGATGTGATTTCCCACTACGCTAGCAACGGGGTGGGTTTTCAAACTAAGAACACCGGACGTTGGTTGTGATATCCTACTAGGGAGCGAGGCCTAGGTAGGTGTTCAAACTAAGCAACGCATTCCTAGCTTTAAGAACTTAAAAAAAAAAAAAAAAAAAAAAAAAAAAAAATAAAAAATAAAAAAAAAAAAAAAAAAAATAAAATAAAATAAAATAAAAAAAATAATAAAATAATAATAATAATAATAATAATTTTGAAGTTCTATAAAATCAAGTTGCAAAGTCTTAATAAATTGTTGCTTTGAGTCACGATTCATTTTGTGACTATGAGAATAAGTTGATCTATGGTTGAGTTTAAATCGACACACACACGTAAACATTTATCCATGTCGGGATTTCAAAAGTTTTGGACACAAGCCCATATGTATGAGGCTTTAACACCTAAACTTATATTCTACAGATGATCTTCGTTTAATTGCTTGGCTAAGACTAGTGAAAAATCGTGGATCGCATGAAATTTTCCGTCAGACATCCGTAGATCATTCTATGGACGTTTCTCACTCTAGATCCCAATGGTGAATTAAATAAGAAAGACAAACCATTCAAAAATCAAAAACAAATTTAGAGTACAATGTAAATACAATAATGGTGTTAAATCGGGATTGGTCGAAGCTATGATTCTTTCCTTTACAAACACTTTGCTACTTTTCCAAAGTTATTATCGGAGGGGGTCATGAGTCTAGTTTCCGTAAATGCTACTTCATAAGCATTTGCGTGAGGACACGGCAAATACCATAGTAAGGGGGATTTTGGTATGTGCTTAATACACATACCTTTACCTTAAAAAACGAGGCTGAAATAACCAAAAACGGACTAAAGATGCCAAGATAGCGCTTGTTTTTGCTAAATGTATTGTGCAGGCACGGATAATAACCAAGAAAAGGACGAAACAACATAGCCAAAACGACAAAACCGACTCGGAATGGAAAACTGTGAAGGAACAAAGCCAAATCAAAGCCAAAGACCAAAAAAAAAAAAAAAAAAAAAAAAAAAAAAAAAAAAAAAAATCAAAGCAAAGTCCAACTCAACAATCACAGTCAAAACGGAGCGTAATTGAAAATACTATTGGAGCGATCTCAACCCATCTGATGGGCCGGGAAAGCCCAATAGTAATATGATGAAAGACTGTGAAGACCAAATGGCCCTCAATCAATGACAACCGACCCATTTGTGCAATTGACAGAGACTGTGAAGACTTTGAAGGCCCGATCCTAGCCCTTGAACAGCCAATCTCAGCCATTGTACACACAAAACCCACCTGAACCTTATTGGGCCTTAAAAAGCCCAATAACATAAGCCTAAACCTTATTGGGCCCAGACACACCCAGTTGGGCCCAATACATAACCAAAGCCCAATAAAGGCCCAAAAACAATTTTTTATAAAACCTCAGGGACTGAAATTGTCAATTTTGAAAATGTTTTATAAAAGAAAAAGTGTTTTAAAAATATAAGGGACTGAATTTGCAAGTTTCTAAAACTTCTATCTCTTTATAAAACACAAGGGTTTAAACTGCCAATAGCTTATTCTTTCTTTAATTCTTTGTTCTCAAAACGCAAGGGCTGTTTATGCCAATTCCCAAACTTGTTTATAACTAAAGAAAAAAGGGGCAAAACGAAATGGCAATAAGATGAAACATGAGGGTTTCTTTTTGCCAACATTGAAACTTTTAAACCTGTACACCACTCCCCATTCGTCCCTCTCACCCTTTCCCGCCAAACCCCTTGAACCCCCCACCATCACGAGTTACACCCCATTCTTTTACCCAACCCCTCGTTTACCCAGTCCCAACCTAAACCCACCTTCCACTACCTCTTAATCTTGCCATGTTGGCAATCTCACCAAACCCGAAGCAATATCAATGGCGGATTGAGTTTTAAAAGTAACACAAAAGTAATCTGAGGGCCAGGATTGGTTGCTAAGTTAACCACTCTCACAACTAACACAACAAGAAGAAGAAAGAAGACTTGAGACTTCTATAAAAGCAAGAAAACACAAGCCGAAGAGGACCTTAGTTTTTAATTAGCTTTTCTTATTTAATTTTTACTTAACTTGTAATTTAAGTTTGCAGCTTACCTTTTTAATGTAATGTTACTATTTTTAAACAAATTAATGCAAGTTCGAAGTTAATCTTGAGTTTCTTGTTTTTCAAATTTTATTCATCTTATAACTCAATTCTTAATCTTTAAAAATTGTGTTTACTTGCCTCTTTGTAATCCTTCTACAGCTAAGATTAACTTACATTGTTTTTTTTTAGTTAATTCAAGTTTAAAGGAATTTTTGGTTTACTTAAAAGGGTGTTTGGCTAAGCTGTAAAATGGGTCGTTTTGGGATTGTCATGGGTTACAAACACTCAGCCACCTTTGGCTGAGTGTGTGTGCTCAATTATACCAAGAAAATTATAACCCTTAGTGTAAAATTTAAATTCTAGTTAACCTTTGAGTTTCTTGCAAGTTTTTACACAAAAAAAAATTAAGCTTTAAAGCTTAAGCTGTTGAGACAGCTTAAGCTACTCATTTTTGAGCTTATTTGGGTCATAAAAATCTCTTTTAAAGTTCCCTTTGTTCTGCCCTTTTTCATTTGACAAAATAGTCAAAGTTTGGCTTTGGAATTTCTTCAAAAAACCCCCACTTTTCCAATTAAAAATCAGCACTTTTTATTGTTTTTAAAACAAAGTTTTTGAGCATAGCACATTTCCATCTCTTCTAAAATCTGTTTGAGTTGGTTCAAAGATTAAGCCATTTTGAGCTTATTTGGCTTAAGCCAAAAAGCCCCTTGTTTCTGTTGGCAGTTTCCCCTGGTGCTGAGCACCAAATCTAGCCCCTTTTTTATAGCTTATTTTGTATTAAGCCCTAGGTTCTTTTTGCTTTTTCATATAGCCTATAGGTAGTTCTTTAAGTCCCCTTAGCTTATAGCTATATCTAGCTTATTTAGTTAGCTTATTTAGGCTGCAAAGTAGCCCTTTTTCTGTTTTTGTTTTAATTAAGTCAAGTTAGCTTATTCTTGTTTCAGCTTATTTTAGGGCTTATTCTTGCTGCATTTAGTTAAAATAAGTAGAAATAGCTTAGTTGAGTTAATTTAATCACTTTTCAGCTTATTTTGAGCTCTTAAGCTCCAAGAAAAAGCCAAATAAGCTTATAAGCTTATTAGGTTTCTGTCAGACCAAAAAAGCTCACTTTTCCACTTATTTACCTTCAGCTTATGTCCCTTTTATAAACAATGATAAGCTCAAGCCCCTGAACAACTTTTATTTTATAGCTTTTTGATTTTAAGCACTTAGGATTGCCTTTGCATTACGGGGTCAAGTTCAGGGACCAATTGTGTAAATTTACCTTTTCATTATTAACTCAGTTAGTAGTGCTTATGGTTTATTTGTATGTTTGCTTCGTTAGTCCTTTATGGAATTTGCACTGTTAGTCCTTTCCAAGTAAAAAGCATTAGTTATTTTTAATTTAATTAATTTAAATTAGGTTTAGATTTAATTAGTTTAATTACTTTTAATTCAAACAGTAACTTTTAGGGCTTTTTATATTTTTAGATTCCTCAACTTTTTCTTTATTTAATTTGATTTTTTCAGATTTTTTATAGTTATATTTTCTGACTTTTTATATTTAATTAGTTTTAATTAGTTTTTAATCTTAAAAAAAAATCATAAAAAATACAAAAATTAACAAAAAAAATATTTTTCTTTTTTAGAAAATTTTCTTTAATCGACTAGTTTGTAGGAAAATTATAAAAACTTATGTAGGGTAATTTTTGCTAAAAATTCAGTTCCGGGCCCGTTTACGAGTTCGACTTTTTCGTTTCTTACCGTTTTGTTCGCTTTTTAACTCCGATTTTGAATTTTTTTACATTTTCTTTAATTAGAAATATTTTTAATTTATTTTAAATTTAAAAATTAATTTTATATAACTTTATTTTGAATTTTTAGTTTTAGCTTGCGATTTAATTCCCGGTAGTCTATAATTGCATGTTAATTTGGTTTATTAGTTTTAATTATAATCTAGTTAAAGTATTTTTAGCCTAACTATGTTCCCCAGTAATTTCTTAAGGATTACATTTGCCATTATTTATGCTCCGATTTAGGATTTAATCCGTATGGACTATTTTTGTTTCCCGTAGTATAATTTAAGATTCCCATTTCCATTGCTTGTTAGTCCTAGAATAATTTATAGCTTTCTTTAACTAATTTTCGTTTATCCAAGTTAAGTATGAAATCAAAATCATTTTGTTTCTCAAGTTCAAAAATCATCATTCATTCGTATCGAATTACCATTCCAGCCATCGTTGGGGATTTACGACCCGGGAGTGTTGCTTTCCTTTCTGACAAGCAACACAAGAATGATCATTTTCAAAAATCTTTGAAGGTAAACCTTTGACAAGGTTTGCCTTCACAAGTTTATTCAATGTTTTAAAATTAATGTGCCCAAGCCTCCTATGCCAAGTATTGGATTCATCAATTGTGGCCTTAGCAATGAGACAAGTTAAATCTCCAGTGGGAACAACACTCTTTAGGTCAACACTGTATATGTTGTCTTTTCTTGGAACTTTCAGCAATACTTGACTTTCATCAAGTAGCTTAAAGTCAGAAGATAGGACAAGACACTCAGTGTCAGTAAAAAGAACATTGTTCTTTTTGTCACATATTTGTGACACACTGAACAGATTATACTTAAGCTCCTTACAGAAGTACACATCCTCAAAATCCAATGTTCCTGTTTTGATTTTACCTTTACCAGATATTCTGCCTTTACCATCACCAAAGGAAACTAAACCACCATCATAATCTTCATATTCATCAAGATAGCACTTGTTTCCTGTCATGTGCCTGGAACAACCACTGTCAATAACTGCTTTTTCCTTATACTCCTTTTGTTGTGGGTTGTCCTGCACATAAAATAAGAGATTTAGATCTTTTTGGGGATCCAAGCCATTATAGACTTGGATCTGCCTCGTGCATCAATGTAAGAAAATTTCTTGAATGTAGTTGATGCACTGCTGTTTTTGGCTTTCCAAACCCAGCATGCTGAGGCCTTAACAGCATTTGCCCCTTTACCCTTATTTCTTACTACTGCTCTATCCCTAGCAGTAGTATGTTTTACACTGACAGTATTAACATTTGTTTTGGTAATGCTATTCTTGTTTGCAAAATATCTGTTAAAAGGCCTTGAACTTTGTGAATATCCTCTTTTGAAAGTATTATTTATAGGTCTAGGATGATTCACAGTTTGTTTTGAGGCAGCAGTATTAACTGGTCTAGCAGTATTAACTGCTTTTGTGTTAGCAGTATTAACTGGTCTAACAGTATTAACTGCTGCACTAGCAGTACTAAGTTTCCCTGACCTAGTTAAGACTGCTTGTGGAACAAAGCTTCTTTTGGGGTGAGGGTGAGACATTTTATTAGAAAAGTTTTTGTGATTCACCCTTCTTGAGTTGTTCCATGCAGGCCTTGCAACCTTTTTATCACAAACATAATGTAGATGCTCAAAACTGCCACAAGTATAACAAGCTTTATTTGTCATTTTAAAATCATTTCCTAGTCTTTGGGACATAAGATTGTTCCAATTTCTTTGGTTCCCTCTAGGATTTTGTTTAGCAGCATCTGTTTCCCTAACAGTCTTAACAGATTTTGTCTTTTCAATGCTAGGTACAATAGTATAATCTATCTCACTTTCATCATCAGAGTTCCAATCCTCAATGATTGGTGCACTAGTGTTGTCCATCCTAACAGCATTAGATTCAACTGTATTTGAAATATCCCTATCTGCAACTGTCTTAACATTGCTAGGTGTAACAACAGTAGTAACATCCAAATTTTCACTCTCTACAATTTCATCTATAAAAGTTAGATCAGGTTTGCGAGGTATGAAATTTCCTGTTAGAGGTGGGGGAACTGCATGATATGCCTTATCTGATCCAGACTTATCAGTTAAATTCACAAAACCTTCTACTGCAGGAGAAGCTGCAGTAGCTGCATCATATCCTAGTCCCTTTTTAAACTTGTCAATTACTTGACATTCTAGTATTTCATTTAAAGACTTGGATGAATTTTGAAACTTTTCTAATGTTTGTTTTAACTGATCTCTTTCTGCTTCAGCTTTTTCCAAATTCAATTTATATACATCTAAGGCATTATCTCTTAGTCTAACCTCAAGTTTTAAGACATTTATGCTATCTTCTAACACAGTCTCATTTTTCTTATAGTGAACTAGTCTAGCTTCTACTGATTCTAAACCTGCTTTATAAGAAACTAAGTTAAATTGAGACTTTTTGTAATCAGAAGACAAATTATCATATTGTTCTTTAAGAGAAGCATAAGCTTTTACACATGTTTTAGAACAAGAATCTACCTCAGATTCTGAACTAGAAGAACTTCTTGAAGATGCCATTAATGCAAAATTTGTAGGATGCTCTTCTTCTTATTCAAAGCTTCACAACAAGCTCTGATACCACTTGTTGGTCCCAATGAATAGATCTTTAACTCCTTAGCTTGTAAGGTTTAGTACCCTTGGATAAATCCAAAAATACTAAGGATGAAACTTTGATTTGAATGATATAAGCTATGCGGAATCTAGCTTATACCACTAAGAAGTATATTCAATCAAACAGTGAATTATGATTGACACAAAGATATAACACAACAAGCTTCAATATATTAATACGATCACTCTAACTTAGTGATAGGGTTTACAACCTTGAAGCTATATCTCTACACACACACACTTTTTCTTGATTTAAAACTATGTGTCTATGATCTCTTTATATAGAGAGATCATAAGACGTACAAGGAAACATAATTAATACAATTAATTACACATTAATTACAAGGAAACTGTATAAGGAAACTAAATCTTCTCTTTAAAGCATATCATCACTCCATCAATAATGTTGATCTTGTTTCCTTCTTTAGCATATCTTGTTTCCTTTGTAGCATATAGAATATATTGTTTCCTTTTGTATCTTCAATCAGAATTAACTGTATTCACTAGCAACTTTAACTTCAGTATTTTATTTGACTAATCAGCATTAATTTCAGTAGCAACATTAACTTCAAATGTAATCTTCTCAATCAGCATATAAACTTCTCAATCAGCATTAACTTCAGATGTAATCTTCTCAATCATCATTAACTTTAGTCTTTCAGCAGTATTAAGTTAGTACTGGCAGTACTAACTTTGCTCTAGCAGTACTAAGTTTACACTAGTAGTACTAACTGATTAGTACTGGCAGTATTAACACAGTTAATACTGTTAGTTATAAACTGAGTACTAAATTATGCTTGGCAGTACAAACTATGTCTTGGTAGTACAAACTCTATCTTAGCAGTATTAAGTATGAAGACTTTAATTCCCAACAATCCTCCCCTAAACTTGATATTCATCTTGTTAATCATTAAGTTTCTTCATTAAAGGCTTCTTGATCCCAACAATCCTTCCCCAAACTTGATGTTCATCTTCTGAATCTTTAAGTTTCTGGATAAAAGCTTTATCTTGACTTGGAGGATGTAATCAAACACTTCTTTACTTCTTGTACTGTGACTTGTCATTTTGTTGAGTCAACTCTACTCCTGCTCTCTTTTCATCTTTAGGGCTGTTTAACCTCACTAAATCTTCTAATTTTATCTCTGGGTTGCCATGCACATAAGAAACTCAGACCTTTTGGGAACCCAAGCCATTACAGACCTGGATCTTCCTCTTGCATCAACATAATCATATTTCTTCAAAGTGATTGATGCACTATTAGGTTTGATAGGTCTCCAAACCCAACATGCTGAGGCCTTAACTGCATTAACCCGATTCGTCCTAACAGCATTAAAATGACTTTGTCTGGCAGTATTAAGTGAAATTGGGCCAGACCTAGTTAAGATTTTTCTTGGAACCATGTGTCTTTTTGGATTGGGGTGAGTAATTCTTGGAGAATTTTGATGGTTCACCCTTCTTGCATTATTCCACACTGGTTTTTCCTCCCTTTGACCATTTAGCTGTCTCTTTTGTTTACATGTATACTGGAGGTGATCAAAACTTCCACAGACATAGCAGGCTTTATTGTGCATCACAAAATCATTTCCTAGTTGTTGGGACTTTTGATTATTCCAGTTTCTTTGATTTCCCCTAGGTTTTTGTGACCTGTACATTTTAGCATACTTAACTATTTTCCTAACTGGTTTTTCTTGTTATTTTGGTCTAACAACATTAACTTTAGGAATAGTAGGAACAACAGTTTTCTTCTTACCATCTGACACCAACTCCTCATTAATTGGGGCACAACACTTTCTCTTAACTGTATTAGATTTAACTGTGTTAAACACACCCTTATTTTTAACTGTCTTTTCATTACTAGGTGTAACAACAATAGTAACATCAAAATTTTCACTTTCTACAATTTCATCTATAAAAGTTAGATCATATTTGCCAGGTAAGAAATTTCCAAATAGAGGTGGGGGAACGGCATGATATGCCGTATATGATCCAGGCTTATCAGTTAAATTCACAAAACCTTCTACTGCAGGAGAAGCTGCAGTAGCTGCATCATATCCTAGTCCCTTTTTAAACTTGTCAATCACTTGACATTCTAGTATTTCATTTAAAGACTAGGATGAATTTTGAAACTTTTCTAATGTTTGTTTTAACTGATCTCTTTCTGCTTCACCTTTTTCCAAATTCAATTTATATATGTCTAAGGCACTATCTCTTAGTCTAACCTTAAGTTTTAAGACATTTATGCTATCTTCTAACACAGCCTCATTTTTCTTATAGTGAACTAGTCTAGCTTCTACTGATTCTAGACCTGCTTTATAAGATAATAAATTAAATTGAGACTTTTTGTAATCAGAAGACAAATTATCATATTACTCTTTAAGAGTAGTATAACACCCCGTGTTTTAGGGTCATTGACGTCATCACTAAATTCACTATGTATTTTTAGTATTGTACGCGTTTGCTTTTAATCGTAATCGTTAAGTTAAATCGCGTAAGCTAAAAATGATTATCCAATGTAAACGGGCATCAAACGACTAAACGTTTACGTCAAGCAAGTATTAAATAATTATTTTGAGAATAATTATGGGCTTCTCTTATTTTATTTTTATCGGTTACGTAAAATGTTTATGTTTCACGATAAATTAAGTTTAGGCATACCTGGAACCACAAAAATAAATCTAAACTTCAACGAATACCCACAATTGTACCCAATACCCAAAGTTTAATTAAATTTTTCCCAAGTTAATATTGTTAGTCATATGGAACATAAAAATAATCAAGTTAGGAACTATACATTTCAAGTATTACAATTATACTTTACCTTTAACTATTAAATTACAAGTTGTAACATGGAAATGATACTAGATATTTTGCTAAAGATCAAAAACCATCTAGAAGCCCTCCCCCTCCTAGCTTACAGCAACAACAACATATGGAGACATAGAGCACACAAATTATACAAATTGGTCTTGTACAACACTCTTGCATTTAAAACTAGCCATATCATGTTTAACTTTGACCATAAGCTTTCCTAAAGACCCTCATCTTGTCTCTTGACCAATAATTCATAGCTTAATTTTCCAAGACCATACACACATACCTACATCATATCTAAGATGTCTTAAGTTGTTTTCAAGGGTTGGTTAAAGGTTTACAAGTATTGAAGCAAGAAAAGCAAGATTAGGGTTTCACTTGGAATTAGGGTTTCCAAGTCTTGCAAGTTAGGGTTTGGTTGCTAAATAAGGATTTAGATTTTGTTGTTCATCATCACACCTCTCACTAAGGTTACCTAAAACCCTTTATGTCTTTACATTTATCATTTTATGTGTATATATGTTCTATATAGTAAAATCACCATTTAGGACTTTTAAACATGTAAAGATGTTTTTATTGTGATAACATTTTGGACCACTTTATTCATATGTTATGTGATTGGTAATATCATGGTATAATGGGATTATAAGTATTGTAACATGTTGGTTAAGTGTAAAAATGTATATGTATAAACTAGTAAGTAAAGTTACTTAAGGAAAGTTATTGATTTCATGTGATGTTAATGACTTGTTAATCTTGATATCATGGACTCATGTGGACATATGATGGACAAATGGACACTATTATATGTAAGACATAGTATATTAAGAATATTGGAAGACTTGTGGTAGTTTACTAAATAAAAAGTATATAAAAACAAAGTTATACAAATAAACTCAAAAAGATATTTAGGGGCTGTTTTGGCATAATTTTTAGGAGTAGGTTTGACATTTTATAAAGATAGTACACCTCATGACGATTCCAAAAAGGTAAGAAACTCGAAAAACGGATTAATAACGAAAAAGATACGTAGTTTACGAGTTTTACGATAATAACCGGAGTTATAAAAGAATTTTTATAAAAACTTGTTATAAAAATTCTACAAACAGAAGGTTTGGTATTTTTATTAAATCACACATATTTTTAGGATTCCAAAACAATAAGAAACGTAAATTTTTGATTAAAACGAAGAAGTTATGAATTACGCGAGTTTATATACTTAAAATGTATAAAAAATACTTTTATAAAACCATTTTTATAAAAGTTACTGTTCATGACAGAAACATTTATTTTTGTAAACCTCATAAATAAATAGAACTTTCAATTACGAGAACGTGCTCGAAAGAATTACTAAAAACGGAGCTAAAACGAATAAAATACGACGTTTACAATAATTAAAGTTAATAAAAGTAATTTTATAAACTATGAACAGTAAAATTTACTATTTATCAGCAGACCCCACTTTATAAAAATGTGATAATTTTAATAATGAATACGTGCTCAAAGGAATCGCTAAAATCGGGATTAAAACGAATAAGTTGTTGCATTTACGGGTTTTACGACAATTAAATTTATAAAAGTAAATTTATAAAATGTCATGAACAGTAAAAGTACTATTCATTAGAAGGTTATAAAATTTAAAAATGTAATATTTTTTCATATATTATCTTAATACGAAGACGTGGACGTAAGAAACGCGAGAAACGGGTTTAAAACGGGAAAGTTATGCTAGTTTTACCAAAACGATAATTATAAACGTTTTCACTTTATAACAACGATTTTTAAATTACAAATAGATGGTGATGAACTTATCGAAGTACATAGTACTTATACGACCTATGTTTGATTAGGTTGCCTTCGGATTCGTCCGTGACTCGTTATTTCACTTACTCGATTATTACTCATTCACTTCACTACTGAGGTGAGTTCATAGCCCCACGTTTTACATTTTACAATGATTTATAAGTTTTGGGGTGAGAACATGCTTTGTTTTACAATTGAACGCAAGTGGACATTTTTATATATCGATTTCATTTTGCCTAAGTAGCTTGAACCCAATATGCCCGGTATCATGAACTGTTAATTTCTGGATTGGAAGCGCGAGTATTATAAATAGATCTATTTGGGATTGACCTCCCCGTTCGGGTGACTAGCTATCACCAGGAACGAACGTTATAGTATGTCGAATTTGGGATGTTTCGGGTTGAACATCATCATGGGCAATGTAGGCAATATTTATATATTGTATTCATATATGTCTAGCTTCAGTGTCATGAACTTAGGAAAACGAAATGCCAATTTTAGTGACGAGTGTACATGTTGCATAGTCATGGGGGAAATCTTGCGGTTCTGTTTTATACAAATATAAACCTATGAATTCACCAACTTTATGTTGACCGTTTTAAGCATGTTTTTCTCAGGATTACAAGGTACAAGGATACATTGGTGGTCTATATTTTTGGAAACATGGCTATAAAGATTCAAGTGTATTGCAATTTGGGGATATTTATTATGAAGTCAAATCTTCACATTTTTAAGGATGAACAAGTTAAAGCATGACGCTTTTGTATCAACATTTTATTAAATCCAATGTATCATTTTCAAACGACTCGATTTGTGGTCGTTCTCATGTCTTGTGCAATGTTATTATGAAGTAACGCTCCCGGATACATTATTCCGCTGCGACCCATCTTTGGGGGTGTTACAGATTGGTACCAGAGCCAAGGTTATAGAGAACCAGGTCAAATGTTTTGTTGGACTATAACCGTTTTCAAACATTGCATTCATAAAAAGGGGTTTTTACGGGACACACACACTAGTTGTTGCATTAGTTAGTTATACTAGATGCATTCATAATTGATATACGTGTTTATAATATATTACGTATATTACAATAAGAGCCTTATATAATATACTCATATAAGTTATTTCTGCTGGTCACAGCAGTCATGTTAGCTAATTCCGTAGTTACCTATACTTCTGTCCACTCTTAGGCACGATCATAGAGTATCCCATCTGAGGATCCTTACGAGGAGGCTGCCCGACAGTTGCTGGAGCAGGCACCACGTTCACCAGAGTATGTACCTGATCCTATGGAGTTGGAGGATCATGTACCAGTGTTTGATTTGGATATCATGCATTAAAGATTTTGTCGCATTACATTTTGTACATCTGTTATGGGCTAGAAATCTTTGTATTTTGAACATGTGAACACGTGAAGCTTCGGGCTTATGTAAGAAATACTTTGTTAAATCCAATGTATCGGTTTTAAACGACTTTTTGGTTGTTCTATATATATCTTGTGTTATTGATCTATGAAGTAACACGTCTCAGACCCTTATTCCGCTGCGACCCAATTTGGGGGTGTTACACAATAACAACCATCACCAAACAACATCGAATTTATGCAACCACCACTAGTCAAGAAAACATTGAAGATGTATCATATCATGTTGGTGCAATGAATATGGCATATGCACTAATGTCTAAAGCTTTTAAAATGCATTATTCTACACCAACAAACAACAACCAAAGGATTTCTTCAAACACCAGCAACAAGCAGATTGCACAGCCGGGTGTGAACACAAGTCAAGTTAGATAGATGTAGACGGTTAGAGTTAATGGAGGGAATTAGATTAGGCATACTGTTGGGAATCATACTGGGTATAGTACATGACAAAATGTTAGGAATCATATTATTAGGAATCTAAATGGGATTGTTGTTGCACCACTTGTTGTAAGTTATGGAAATGGGTACAAATCTAATTAGATAAGGTGCTACAACTATAAGGGATTGGGTCATTTTGCAAGGGATTGCACAAACAAAACAAGGAGAAGGGATGATATCATCAAATAAGCACACTTTTTAGTAATAATGTATTCCCATTATAGTGCTCAAATGCTATGATTATATCTAGATATTGGTAGTTAATTACTTACTTTTAAATATTTAGATTTATGGAGCAATTTTGGATGAAACACAGAAAACGATGCATTTTGGAGTAAACCAAAGAAATATGTATTCAGCCTAAAAGGAAGGATACCATGTATCCACATTCAGTGATCTCTATATAAACAGCTTTAAATACGCTAAGGAAAGAGCCTGTATCAAGATGATATGTCGTATACCACTTTATGGATACGGCGTATAGAAGCCCTAAATGAAGAGTTAACCCATCATATCGAAGGCATACCTGTATCAACCAAAAAGTACGGTACGACGTATTGAAGGCAAGGTCAACATTGACTTATGAAGATAAAAGGAATTGATGTGGCCATTGCACATAAACACAATACGGTGTATCCATTTATGTCGATGCACCATATAGCGGTTCTAGACAAAACCTATAAATAGAGATTATAAAGCTAATTTTATACACATTCATTCAACTCCAGAACCCTAAGTCGACCAAGAGAGACCAGAATCACCACACATAATCAAGATCAAGTGGGGGAACATAGTTCATATTGTTTATGCGTAGTTACTCATTTGGTCTATTTTCTCGATGTTGTCATGTTTTAGTTTCTTCAATCTTTGATTAGAACTCTTATATTTGCTACTGAAATTTTGTTTTATGAAAACGATGTTTATTTAGCTATATTGTATGCTTTGATTCTCACTCATTTATGAATTTTGGATAGTTTTATTATGTTTATCACCATTGCATTCATTAATCTGCTTATGACTTGGTTTATTTCTAGATTATATATGCTTGGGAGACCTGTTATTGCTTTATAGTCCAAATCTTAGTAGATTTAGGTTGGTGGCGACCTTACGTAGACAAATTTGCCAATACCCCTATTTAGGACTCGTGGTGGCAATGACTAGGTTTTTAAACCATCGTATCAAGGCATATAAGTTAGTTATGTGTATTATGGAGACGCAAAAACCATAATTGTTGGTATACATACCTGCAGATAAATCATAATAAGACTAGTTGACAGAATAAAATACGTAGGTCATCCTAATCCCTTAGCTACTCTGAGCATCTGCACCAGCTTTACAGCAATAACTTTAGGTGCAGTTTTAAATTGTCGAAGTGTGTTGCCCAAGGAAAAAGCATAGGCACTATAATATAAGGCGTAGGCAGTCATCTAAACTCTATCACTTAAGAGTCTCAATATTCGTATGACAATGGTTCATTGCTAACTATTTAGCCAACCTAAAAACTAAATAAACATTTATAGGATTAATGTGCTGATACTATTTCCACTATCTTGATCAAAACTTTACCATTTTTATTGCTTTCTAGTTTAATTAGTAAATTAGTTAATACATAAAATCATGCTAACCTCTCGGGTTAAAACCCCCTTAATAAATTGTAGAACCTTTAAGTCAATCCACACCTTATAGACGACATGTAACTTACCATATAACTAGCTACATTTGATCGGGTACATTGCTCGTTAGTATTTAGTCTAGATAGGTTAGTCGGTTAAATATAAATTTAAAACTGGACGCTATTAAATACATCAAGTTTTTAGCGCCACTGTCGGGGAGTGGTTCTAGATTTAGGTTTTTCTTTAGCTTCATTTGTATTAATTCTGTTTGTGGAAACCTAATAAATCATTATAGGTTCTTTGATCGTTTAAGCTTTGGTTGTTTAGACCTTTATCTAGGATAATATCAATGTTCATAAGTTATAAAAACAAAGCGGAATAAGAATAAAGATATTCAACAAGGTTTACCATTTATACGTTTCCATCAAGCCCCAATTCGAGATGATCAACTCTAGAACGGTTACAATTCTAATAGGATCAAAGATCCTTGGGGCTAACACCAACTTCTAACTAGACGTCTAACAACTTTTACACTTTGTGTACACACGCTATTTCTGGATATCTTAAACTCCTACACACCTAATACACTTTTATAGAGAGGGATATTAAGGTTACAAAGGAAGCTAATCCAATAGATAGGAAACATTTATATCACATTAAAATCCATTAATTTGTTTCTAATCATTACTCTTTAACATCTTGACCAAATTTCTTAATTCTCCACCAGCTTGAAGATTCTTTATTGCGATTCTGATCCTTTTGTTTCATTCTTTTATTTATTTTGTCTCATCAAATTTAGAATCCCAACAATCTTCCCCTATTTGATGATGACAAAACAAACAAAGTTGTGTACGAACTTCATCATAAAGCCAAAGCTTCCCTTGAAGGTTAATTAGATGAAATTCCCCTTTAAACTACTAGGATCTACAGTTGCAAGTCATCAAATCCTTATTTTCCCCTTTTTTGTCAATATCAAATAGGAGACTAAAGTATGCAACTTTGATCTTCACAACTACGAACCAATATTACACTTCTAATCCAGCCTTCAACAACTCAAATTACCCTCCATGACGTGCCTTTAAGATAAATGAACTTGAGCAGTAGAAACTTAAACTAGCAGTAGTAACAAAGGCTAGCAGTAGTAAAAACCTTCACCTTATTGTAGCATATAAATGGTTAAACATTTTAACATTAAGCTTCCCTTGAAACCCATATATTAACCATTTCTTGAATCTTCAATTCTGTAAGCTCTATGTAATGATTACTGATGAAGTACACTTGATATACCGAACTTGATACTGAAGTAAAATCTCCCAAATTTATTACTTAAGCTTGCACTATTGTAGATTGAAGAACGGTGTAGAGAATTTGTGCTGATCAAATCTCTAAAAACACATCACCTCTTGAATTTATCCACATCGACATCTTTGTGTGACACTGAGCACTACAGCGTAACTCCTTTAAGTGATAGTTTTCCAGGTCCTCAACCAACCACCCCTTGACTGCTGGAAACTAGATAAACCAAGTCCCAATCATAAACTATAAATGTTCAAGCAAGTTATCATTGAAATCATGCAACCACCCAACCCCGATTTCAAGATAAAATAAGTATACTCCTTCGTAAAACTTACTTCAATCTCAAATAAGAGATACCAAATAAACTATGTAACCAATTAATCTAAATTGTCCAAATTAAGCCATTAAAATTCAGTTAAGTACCAAAATACCTTCTGTTGCTTCCCTTTTAAACGAAGCATCCATTTTAATCAAGATCCAAACTTTTTCTTTTTTTTTTTTTTTTTTTTTTTTTTTTTTTTTTTTTTTTTTTAATTTTTTTTTTTATTTTTTTTTTATTTTTTTTTGTTTATTTTTATTTTTTTTTTGTGTTATGTTGTCCGACTTCTCAAAATTCTTCTCTATCCGATATCGAATAAAACCAGCAGTATTAACTGCTTATCGGATACCACTAACAGTACAAACCACTTCTCTTAGACGACATTAGCAGCATTAATCAACTCGAACAATATTAACATAGTAATATATGCTTTGAACAGCACTAGCTTCGAGCAGTACTTATATGCATGACAGTACTAATGTTCTACGTTAGCAGCAGCATAAATATCATTCAAACAGCAGTAGTGTCAACATACAATAGTCAACTCCCATGCACTTTTCTCTCGACACTATACTTTAAACAGCTTGGCAGCATAAACATGTGAACTTAGACCCATGTGTATCTATCACAATATAAATATGATCATTTCCATCTTTGTTTAGATCAATTACAAATCCTAAAAACAATGATCCCCCTTTGTGCACCTTTTTTTTAGCAACTTAACATTGAATCAATACTTTGACTCTATGATGTTCCTGCAGACTGTGTTGTCATTGTTAAATACCATTTTCCTTCACGTTGAAACCCTAAATACAAATTAGTCTTCACTCACACGAATTAGGGTTTAAACAATCATGTCTTCTCTTCTATCCAACCACGATTACATATACAATCAGCATAAAGATCGGATGTACATCAATAAACCCTTATAAGAACATACAGGTAGTTATATTATCTTCTTGCTGCTACTTCATTACCATCAAACATACTGATGTCTAAATCCATAAATCACGGTTCAAACCCTGCTGCTTCCATGTATACACACGTATATCTGCTGCAGGATACATTGGTGGTCTATATTTTTGGAAACATGGCTATAAAGATTCAAGTGTATTGCAATTTAGGGATATTTATTATGAAGTCAAATCTTCATATTTTTAAGGATGAACAAGTTAAAGCATGACGCTTTTGTATCAACATTTTATTAAATCCAATGTATCATTTTCAAACGACTCGATTTGTGGTCGTTCTCATGTCTTGTGCAATGTTATTATAAAGTAACGCTCCTGGATACATTATTCCGCTGCGACCCATCTTTGGGGGTGTTACAAGTAGCATAAGCTTTCATACATGATTTAGAATAAGAATCTACCTCAGAATCTAAACTTGAAGAACTTATTGAAGATGCCATTAATTTAAAATTTGTAAGATGTTCTTCTTCTTATTCAAAGCTTCACAACAAGCTTTGATACCACTTGAGGAAACCTAAAGATCATTGGATCGTTTAAGCTCAGGTTGTTTAGAGCATTATCTAGGATAATATCAATGTTCATAAGTTATAAAAACAAAGCGAAATAAGAACAAAGATATTCAACAAGGTGTTCTTCATTAATAACCAAACGTTCTACATAGCCCCAATTCTAGATGATCAATTCTAGAACGGTTACTCTAACTAATAACAGGAATCATAGATTCTTGAGGCTAAAACAAACAAACCCTAGGCGTCCATTAGAGGACTTGACGCCTAGACAAACACACCTTTACTGTGTTTACCTCTTTTCTCTATCTTCAAACCTACACACCTAATACCCTTTATATAGAGGGATATCAAAGGAAGCTAATCAATAGATAAGGAAACTATTTAAATCACATTAATATGTTTCCTAATCATTATCTTTAACATCTTTGACCAAATCTTCATAATTCTCCTCCAGCTTGAAGAATTCTTTAATGACGATTCTGATCCTTTTGTTTCATTCTTTTATTCATTTTGTCTCATCAAATCTAGAATCCCAACAACGTCAACATAATATTGGTGAGACTCATAGGTTTAAGACACGATAATCAAATCTAACTGTAAATTACTGTGATAATAAAAAACATTGCAGGACAATAAATGAACTATCATACATGCTAACATGCAAATCCAATCAATCACACAAATACCCAGCAAACGACTACAAGACGTCTCATAGCGTATCAAGGTCCCTATGGTTACCCCCTTAGCCCAGGCCATGGAAACTCCCAAAGTAACCTTCATGCTCGCTAGGCTACAGTACCATCCACTAAACAGGCCATGGATACCCGTAGGTGATCCCCCTGACTTAGTTCGTAATTCTTAATATCACATCACAAAACATGTAGCACACAACATAGAATAGTCACGTATAGTCCATGCATCTTTGACAACACATTATCACAGTAATCAAAACATTTCTAAACACTTTGCATCATTTCCACCCCAATAAATCATAAGAAAAAGAGGGGCTATGAAACTCACCTGATGCACAAGCAGCTTCCAAACAATATCAACACAAGCTACACAATACAAACACAAACGTGTTACACGCGACCAAGATAAAAGCTCAAGTCCAGGTAACACTCATATGATGGATGTCTAAGGGTTTGATTAACTATCATGGGTCACCCTAACACCATGCCCAACCTTAACATCCTCATTAACACGTTACATTAGTTAAATATAATTTATTCAAAAATGCAGAATTTTAGTGTGTCTTGACTAACTTAAAAACCTTACTTGATGACCTTTATAAATTATACCAAAAATCATCTATGTTCCTTTATGTGTTCTCTAATTAACATTTGATTCTAAAAATCCATTTACATGCACAAGTACTCCTAAGAAAATCAAACTTCAAAACAGTCCTAATTCGGACTTGCACGCGCACTAAAAAGTTTGGACTTATTAACCATACTTAGACATAAAATTAGAAGCTATCCTTCTGGGGTTTCTTTATATACATATGGAACTTAACTACTGTATAAGGGCTAAGCTTAATTCCACTTTTAAGTTAGGGTTTCACCCTCACAAACATGACCTAATTTTGACCCGTATTTACTGTTTTGACCACTTTTGTTGCAGAGATTATTTGAAAGTAGACTCTTTTGGATTATTCATAGACTTAAGAAACATATCAATACACACTTTTATCATCTTGATATCAGTCTTTGAACACGACCCAAAATTCTGCTCAACCCTAAATCAAGTTTTAACGCAAATCTAACCTACCCAATTGCATGAACATGACCCTAATCAAGCCCTAATCACTCTAGCATTATTAAATATCATTAATATTCTGTATTTTATGAAATCCTAGAATCCACCATCATAAGTGTTACATGCATGCATTATTTAAACTAGGATGAACACACTTACCTTGATGATTAACACCTAAACAACACTCTTGATTGACTCTTAGATCTAGAAATGAAAATCGATTCTTCTTAGGGTTTTGGGGGCTGAGTTCGATGGCATAAGGGAAGGAGAGGAAGGGATTATAAGCTAGGTTTATGGTATATAACTCTAAGTAACCCTTATCCTTTTTAATTGTAATTTGATAGAAATTATTCGTTTTTGGGTTTATTATTTGATATATATTAAGGTTACAATTTCCTAATTCCATGTAGTTATACTAGGATTGTGCCTTATTTTCTTTCCTATTCTTTTTTTCCTTTATTCGGCCGAATTATGGCATATATACATTTTTTTATTTTTTTTATTTTTATTATTAATTATATAATTACTTATATTACCTTAAGTTTTCATAAAAACCTAAGCTAATTTGAGTATACCTCTTTACGTACACGCAACTTACTAGACTTTCTAAAAATAACTTTTCACTTACATTTAACTTTCTATAATTAGAAAGTTTGCTACCATCTTCCATAATTCACTCACATAACTTATCACTAACGTGATACATTTCCCTTAAACGCTTAACCCAAAACCAATCAACTATCGACGTAGCATTGCATGCAATACGTCTGCTTATTTTTTTTTTAAACTGATCGGCCCCCTTAACAAATATATATTTTTATTATTTTTTTATTAAATTATTAATTAACTAATTTACTTCATTACCTTAAGTTTTTATAAAAACCTAAGCTATTTTGATTAAACCTTTTTACTTAAACGCTACTTACTAAACTTTCTAAACTTCTACATTTCACTCACCTATTTCATTTCTAAAATGCCACATTTCCAATAAACGCTTAACACTTAATCATCTAACTATTGACGTAGCATTACATGCAATACGCCATTCCTTTCCATTATCACTAAACGTATACAAATGGAATACTCATTACCCAACACAAACATACTCAAAATTAGATGCCCATACACCTCAAAGTGATATCATGCACATACTTAACTCACTTAGCACACACAAAATCACATAACACAACCCTTAAACATATAAAATGAACTCTTAGCCATTTCTAAAGGTATCACTAACCTGATTAATTCACGGTTGTCACAGTATCCCCTCCTTATGGAAATATCATCCTGAGATTTAACTAGTTGGTTCAACAGCACGATCAACAAATAACTGAGGATACTTAGACTTCATATAGTCTTCGCGTTCCCAAGTGAACTCGGGACCATGCTTTGAATCCCAACAAACTTTTACAAGTGTTATTCTACTATGTTTTAAACTCTTAACCTCACGATCCATAATTTCTACAGGTTCCTCAAGAAAATGTAAAGTCTTGTCAATTTTGATTTCATTCAACGGCACATGCAAATTAGCATTCCCCAAACACTTCTTCAAATTTGACTCATGGAATGTGTAATGTACACCAATCAATTCCTCAGGCAATATTAACCGATAAGCTACAGGGCCGATCCTCTCAAGGATCTCGAATGGTCCAACATATCTCGGTGCTAACTTACACTTTTTCCTAAAACACATCACACCTTTCCACGGTAACACTTTTAACAACACATTCTCTCCAACCTCGTACTCTGTCATCTTACGTCCACTGTCCGCATAACTCTTTTGATGATCTCTTGCCGCTTGGAGATTTTCCTTTATAACCACTACTTTATCAGTCGTTTCCTGCACCAATTCAGGTCCAATCAAACAACCTTCCCCAATTTCAGCCCATAACACATGCAACCTACATTTCCTTCCATTCATTGCTTCAAACGGAGCACACCGAATGCTCAATTGATAACTACCATCAAAATCGATAACACATGCCCTTATTATATCTTCCCAAGTCTGAATCATACGTTCACTTTGTCCACCCGCTTGAGGATGCTAAGCAGTACTCAAATCCAATCACGTCTCTAACACTTTCTATAGCGTCTGCCAAAACCACAAGGTAAATCATCCATCTCAATCTAAGTTAATCATCACCAGAATTCCATTACTTGCTATTATCTCATCAATATAAATCCTTGCCAACTTCACATCTTGAAGTCTTCTTGTATAGCTAGAAAATGAGCTAACTTGGTTAGTCTATCGACCATCACCCAAATCACATCATACTCACTACTTTGACTTTGGAAATTTAGTGATTAAATCCATGGTGATTCTATCTTATTTTCACTCAAGTATCTCAGGCTATTGCAACAAGCCAAAAGTCTTTAACATTGCAGCCTTTACCTCTTAAACAAATCCAACAATTGCTAACATAGGTAGCTATATCCTTTTCTACACGTAGCTACCAATACATGTCTCCAAGGTTATAGTACGTCTTATCCGCTCCCGGATGTACCAAGTACCTTGATGCATGGGCCTCATCTATTACACTTTCCACCAATAGAACCCAAATTCGATCCATAAAGTACAAACTCTCGTCTCCTTTTTTCCATCTGTTGATCTAAACCATGTAGCCTTTATGCGGGTACGTTCTCTTGCTTGAATGCCTCACTTTGGGCTGCCAGTATCATTCCTCTTACTCGTCTTGATTTCACTCTCTCCTTTCTACTCAATGCATCGCCCACTACATTCAATTTATCAGAGTATCACACAAATCATTCTTCAAAGTCTGAAAAGCCTCTTCTTGTTCTATGCTCCACTCCTACTTCTAATTCCTCTCAGTTAGGGAAGTAAGGGGTTTCAACAATCAAAAAAAATTACAATGAATGTCGGTAGTAACCTGCCAATCCTAAGAATAATCATCCAATTCCTCACTGCCTCACTCTTACTCGGGTCTACGTGAATACGTTATGGTTGACCACGTAACCAAGAAAATGCACTTCTTCCAACCAAAACTCACGCTTAGAAAATTTAGCATACAGCTTCTCCTTCCTCAGTGACTCCAACACTAACTTCAAATGAACTTCATGTTCCTCCTTCGACTTTGAGTAGGCCAGAATGCCATCAATGAATACGATGACAAACCTACCTAAGTACGGTTTGCAAACCCGGTTTATTAAGTCCATGAAAACCGTTGGTGCATTGGTTAACCCAAAAGGCATAACCGTAGACTCAAAATGTCCGTATCTCGTTCGAAATGCGGTCTTTGGAATGGCATCCTCATGCACTCGTAGCTGATGATAACCTGACCGAAAATCTATCTTTAAGAAAAGACACGCTCCTCGTAACTGATCAACAACGTCATCAATACTAGGAGTGGATTCGATTTTTAACAGTTAATTTTGTTTACAACTCCCTATGACTCAATAAACGATGCGTAAAGAACATCCTTCTTTTCATGAATAACAGGGTGCTTCCCCATGGTAATGAATAGGTTCATTTGATGTCACACCGCAAATAGGGGTCCCGGTCCCGATTAGCGTCCGGCAGACGTTTGACGTTCATCGGATATCTCAAGTACAAAGCATAAAGAACGACCTCTAAGGGTACGTTTAAAAAATAAACATCGTTGCATAAATTTAAAATATTAATAAGTTTACAATAAAATCAAATTTAAAAGATTTAAAAAGACTACACTTGGATAGCTTAAATGAGTTCAACAACGGTTATTTAAGATAATCATGGATTATAATTGGAAAACTGGCCCAGAAATGACTTATTATAGTTAAGTAAAACTTCATGCTAAGCACCTGAGAAAACATGCTTAAAACGTCAACATAAAGTTGGTGAATTCATAGGTTTTGTTCAAACGATGTTACAGTGGACCAAAAGATATCAATTACCATATGCGACCGGTTAATAATAGATACAACTTCACATAAAAAGGTATTTACGTTGCACTAAGCTCATGACACTAAAGATAATAATGAAAGATAGCATGTACATTACTATAAGTATTTGCTTTCCCTTATAGGTGTTCGACCAAAGACCACCTAACCAGTTTGACATGACATATATCCGTTTATCGGGAGCCCCGTGGGTAGTGAGAGCTACTCACCCGGATAGGGATAATTAGTCCCAATAGATCTATTTATTTACTTGCGCTCCCTCGACCGGTCCTCCGGTCAAGAAATTGACAGTTCATGATAGTTCGGGCAATTAGTGGTCTAAACGCTTCTTAGGCAACACGTAAATAGAAAAATCTCACATATAGTACTTGTGTCCATTTTTAAAAACAAGTAATGTTTCTCACCCCAAGTTATAAAACATTTATTCAAAACGAGTAAAAGAGTAGGGATATGAACTCACCTTGATTTAGTGAATTGAGGTAGTGAATAGTCTAGAAATAATTCACTCGGATACGAACGACGATATACGAAAGCAACCTATGTAATGGACGTCTGATTTAATATCAGATCGAAGTGAATTTATGGAAAATGCATAGGTGTATACTAGTGTACTTTAGTTAATATATATCTAAAAATTAACGTTTGTCTTTTTGTTGTGATGTGTAGTAATTAAAATGTGCTTCCGTAGTAAATGGGTAGATCAATAAATGTATGTTTAATATTACATTGATATATATATCGTTCTAAGTAAAATATATATATTATATATATATATATTCTATTTATACATTATATATATTTATATATATATAGATAATATTGTTCATCACTTTAATTTTAAATTCTCGTATCTCATTTTTGACCATTTACATTTTCTTTATTTACAAGTATAGGTAATTTATAAAAATTTCGGCAGGTCCGTTCCTTGTTTACACGTTTTTCCAAGTCGTAGACTTTATTTAAAACCATTTTCAAACCACTTTCAATCCACTTTTCATAATTACAAATTATACATCATCAAATCCATTATTATTTGCAACGTCCAACGTTTAAAAATAATTAAACGTAACGCATTTAAATCGTATACTATTAAATAAGCTATTCGCGAATTTATCCAATAAGCTACACCGTAGCTTTATGCCTTGGTGTTTTGTATTTATGTTGGGCCTCGGCCCGTTAAGTCCAAAAATATAGTTTTACTTATCCATTTAATCCGATAAGCAAAGCATTAAGCAATAAGCACGTGACCTAAAAATAAGCTATCATTAAAGCTCACTATATAGCCAAGTATAATAAGTCAAACAATATAGCTCGCAAAAATAGACATGGTGTTGGCCTTGTATGTGGGACGCGGCTATAAGCCCTAATAAAATATATTCGGGCTTATTTATTAATCCGAATACGTTTATCGTTTGTCCTTTCAAAATAAGCTAGGAATAAGCTAATAAAATATAAGTCAAACCAAAATAAGCTAAATAAATATTTTCCTTTCCTTTCTATTTTGGGTCGAACCAAAATATAAGCCCAATAAGCTCGGAATAATTAAATAAGCTTTCAAATAAGCTCACATAAATATAAGCCGAATATAATAAGCTCAAAAGTACAAATATTATTACATGAAAATAACCACGATCACAAAACTATGATTTCCTTGTATTTATTTTTACTATTTTCGAACCATAGGTACACCCTTTTAGGGTTTATGTAGTTTTAAAATCTTGTTTTCACAAAATAAGTTGTACAACTAGCATGTATGCATCAAGAGAATTATGAAAGTACAAGTTATTTAAGAATTTAAAGACTTACAAAGTTGGATGGTTTTTAGAAGAAAGAATGAGATTAGAACAACCCAAATGTTGTTTAAATAAATACCCGGATGATACAAATGATCAAACCTTTAATGAATCTTTAAGTATTTTTTTTATCAAAGATGAAAAATTATGAAATTGTGTGTGTGTCTTGGGTGGTTCGAACAAAAGAAGGCAAAGAAGAAGAGAGAAAACTAAAAATTTTTAGTGTGTGCGTTATGAATAAGAAAATGGAAGCAACAAGATATTAATAATACAAAGTTTACTTCACACACTAAGTGTGTGTTGTGTGTGTGTCGTGTACATAGAGTAAAGGGAAAGAGGAGGGGTCAATTTGATACCTCAATCAATTTCAAGTTAGAGATAAACATGTTTTGTGATTTAGGCTTGTCTTATTGATTTTGAATTCAAACTTGCTCACCAAGGTGCATGGGGTGTTTGTTTGTGCCAAACAAGACAAAGGGGGGGGGGGGGGGGACCAACTAATTTTATTCATTTTATTTTACGGTTTGCAAACCCGGTTTATTAAGTCCATGAAAACCGTTGGTGCATTGGTTAACCCAAAAGGCATAACCGTAGACTCAAAATGCCCGTATCTTGTTCGAAATGCGGTCTTTGGAATGGCATCCTCATGCACTCGTAGCTGATGATAACCTGATC
Source organism: Tanacetum coccineum (assembly GCA_026074375.1). Classification (NCBI taxonomy): domain Eukaryota; kingdom Viridiplantae; phylum Streptophyta; class Magnoliopsida; order Asterales; family Asteraceae; genus Tanacetum; species Tanacetum coccineum. The sequence continues at coordinate 11,685 of BQNB010018901.1, read as the reverse complement.
GAAAATCTATCTTTATGAAAAGACACGCTCCTTATAACTGATCAAACCAGTCATCAATCATAGGGAGTGGATAACGGTTACTCCATATGATCAATACACATGCGAAAAGAAACATCCTTCTTCTTCATGAATAACACGGGTGCTCCCCACAGAAAATGACTAGGTCATATGAAACCCTTATCTTCCAACTCTTGAAGTTGTTAAGACAATTCTTGCATTTCCAAGGATGCTAGACGATATGGAGACTTCGCGACCGGCGTCTCTCTAAGAACCAAGTCTATACATAACTCAACTTGTCGCTGCGGTGGTCATCGACAAATCTTCCGGAAACACATCAATAAAATCTCGTACGACGGAAATATCACTCAATTTCGGTTCATCTATCTTAGCGTTTATTAGGGCTTTGGCGGCTCCCAAAGTACGTTCCCCATGAACTCGAAGTATCCCACCCTCTTTTATCGGTATCCTAACCACCTTCTCATGACATACTATCAAAAACTTCCTTTTGGACAACCAGTCCATTCCCACCATCACATAAAAGCTTCCACGACTCAACGGTATCAACAAACTCCAAGGGTTACGAACAATCGAATAGGATAACAAACGAATATCGAATCAAAGGCTAGAATACATATAGGGGATTCCACATATGCAAATAGCCGTGGATCAAATGACATAAGAATCCTTTGAAAGAAAGGATACGTATATGTACCGAGTGAACACGCGAACGAAAAAAAATCAACAGGCGTACCACGACAAAAGAACACATAAAAAAAATCAATACGAAAGACGAAAATTCTTATACCAATTATCGACTTTACTCGAAAGGCCAAATTAAATAATGTTTTTATAAAAATCAATTTAAATTAAGAAAGTCACTTTAAGTATAAAAATCATTTTAAATAATAATGAAATTGTCTTAAATGTAATCTTTGAAAAATTCATTCTAAATAAAATCAAATGAACTCGTACAAGAAAACTCATGCAAGACGTTACGTACCCAAAAGAAAATGTAAGGTCTTATCCAAAATAATGATCAACAGAGCAAACCTAACAGCATCGATACAAACACGTCGCCAACGGGTTACGAAAACCAAGGGATATACAAAGAAGGGAGTAATGATCCACACTAATATGTTAGGAACAATTAGTGCCTAAAAGAAACCTTTGATACTCATACGAGTAATCAATGCAACGAAAGAACTAATGAAATGCGCCTACATCCGAAAGAGCAGATCCGAACAAACAATCGAGCAACGAGCGACCACAATAATCATAATAATACTAGGTATCCGTAAATACTAGATAGAGGAGAAACTTACTATCTATACAACTCAATTTAACATATCCTCCAATTAGGGTAAGAGAATAATTCTCTACTCATACCACCATCCTTATCATGAATACACATATAAAAAACATGTTACACTACCACCTTACAACAAAACACAAATAAATGCAATCAAGGTCACAAGTCTACGTGTGTGATGCCTTTATAATTATGTTGGCCACCATAATTATAAGTGCCTCCTTTCACATGTGTACTTACTTCCAAGATTACCCATTTAAATCATAATTCACATCTAAGCACATATACCATATTGCACATCTTAAACCACTTTAGATATCAGTCGTTGAACACGACTCAAAATTCTACTCAACCCTAAATCAAGTTTTAACGCAAATCTAACATACCCAATTGCATGAACATGACCCTAATCAAGCCCTAATCACTCTAACATCATTAAATATCATTAATATTCTATATTTTATGAAATCCTAGAATCCACCATCATAAGAGTTACATGCATGCATTATTTAAACTAGGATGAACACACTTACCTTGATGATTAGCACCTAAACAACATTCTTGTTTGACTCTTGGATCTAGCAATGAAAATTGATTCTTCTTAGGGTTTGGGGGGCTGAGTTCGACGGCACAAGGGAATGGGAGGAAGGGATTATGAGCTATGTTTGTGGTATATAACTCTAAGTAACCCTTATCCTTTTTTAATTGTAATTTGATAGAAATTAAAACCATAATCCTATTTTTTTTAAACCGATCGGCCCCCTTAACAAATAAATATTTTTATTTTTTTTATTAAATTATTAATTAACTAATTTACTTCATAACCTTAAGTTTTTATAAAAAAAACATAAGCTAGTTTGATTAAACCTTTTTACTTAAACGCTACTTACTAAACTTTCTAAATATAACTTTCATTCCACCAAACCACTTTTGATTTTTGGAAAGTTTGCTACAAACTTCTACATTTCACTCGCCTATTTTATTTCTAAAATGCCACATTTCCAATAAACGCTTTAACACTTAATCATCCAACTATTGACGTAGCATTACATGCAATACGTTATTCCTTTCCATTATTACTAAACGTGAACAAATAGAATACTCATTACCCAACACAAACATACTCAAAATGAGATGCCCATATACCTCAAAGTGATATCATGCACATACTTAACTCACTTAGCATACGCAAAATCACATAGCACAACCTTTAATCACATAAAATGAACTCTTAGCCATTTCTAAAGGTATCACTAACCTGATTAATTCATGGTTGTCATAGTATCCCATTGATGAGTGATTAACTAAGTATCCCAAATTTCTTTGCGGTTTTACACATAAAAATTCTTTCATATTTTTTACGTGGTAAAGCATTGAAAATTACTATTTTAGCTTCATTATTTTTTACAAGTTTCTTTTTAAGATCATCGTTTTGTTTATGAAAATGTACAATTTCATCCTTTTTAGTTTGGGATGTAGGCAATTGTTTTGTATAGGTGAAAAAATCACATCAGTAATTAACAGCCAAATGATCTAGATCTTTTGACATCACATAAGTTTCGATCTATTTTTCGATGTAGAATAAATAAATCCTATCACTTTCAAATAGTAAGGTCTTTGCAGAGACTGCCCTTCTAAATATTTTCGTTTCCAAGATCGATTCAAGTTTTAAAATATAATTATTTTAAAAATCTGTTTGAGTGGCTTTGATTACCAATTGTGGAAAACTAGAGGGGGGTTGAATGTTTACCTGTTTTTAATTTATTGTGTATGTTTGTAAATAAAACTTAAATTTGACTTATGTGAATTCAAACACTTGCACAATATAATACAATATACTTATTAAAACCAATTAATTAGGATAGTCATAGAGCATAAATAATGTAAGACAAGAGATAAGAGTAAGAACAATCAAACCACAACGTGAGGATTTATAGTGGTTCGGTAACGAAGCACCTCTTCGCCCTACTCCGCTCCTCGAGCACCAAACTCGAGAGTTTTCTTCACTATGTCAACAAACTCCCTTATGGCGGAGAAAACCGTACACAACTTTCGCATATATCACTTTCCGATGTCGAGTTCTAATCTTAGCTAGAACCAATCTATCACGACTTCACAACTTCTTCACTACTTTCACGACTTCACAACACAACTTCACAACTACACAACTTCTTCACACCTTAGTTTTCTTCACACCACTACTTCACTACTTCACTTCTACTTTCACACCTAACTATCATAACTTGGATGAATCACTAGATTCAACTATACTTACAACAATTACAAAGATTTATCTACTACACAACTTTACAAGATTTGCAAATGATTTACAAATTGTGATATGGATGCAACAAGATTACAATACACACTTAAGGTGTAATACTTTTTCACTTGATGATGGAAGTATTCTTCTCTTGCATTTGAGGAATTGAGCTTAGATCACTTGGAACCTAAGCTTTATGATTAGATGATCAAAGGATTTTAATGAGATGTGTGGGCTGTTTTAGATCAGAAAGAATGAGTGCAAAATGTGAGAAAATAATGGAGAAAGTCCAGTATTTATAGGACAATCTGGAGGAGCGTCAGTCTATGGGCGGTCCCCTTAAATAGGTGGGTGGTCCCCTTAAAATTAAGGGGGTCGCCCGTGTATTTAAGGGGGCCGCCCTAGACTAGGGGCTCCCCAGTTTGTCTTTTGTGTAGGGGGGATTTTCTGGAACTTTTCTAGCCGTTTTAGGTCCGAAAATTTAAATTTCAAAATGTTTATTTTGAATAAAACATTTCTTTTAATTGTAGAAAATGTTTTGTAATGTTTATAAAAATGTTTACAATATTTTATAAAAGTGTGAGGTTGAATAAAAATTTCCTTTGATCATAAAATGCATTAAGCATTTATTTATTCATACATTTAAGTGATATAATTTTTGAAATGAAAATTTACTACTAATTACTTGTTTACGTTTAATTTTACATTGAATGTTTTTATATTTTGTGATTATCAAAACGTAAAGATGTGAAAAATATTAATAATGTTTTTAGGCATTATTTCTATCAACATAGTGGCAAAATGATTGTTCAAAGTATACGTACCCGTCACAATGTTCGAATCCTGACGAGCTTCCTCTGCTCCTAACATGAATGCCCTACCCCTAGCCTGGTTCCCTTGGTTTCCACGACCCTGACCCCCGTTATTAGCAGCAACTTGATTTGGATGATTTCCTTCCGGTTCTTGTGCTCTATTCAATCTAGGGCAAGCTGACCTGACATGGTCGGTACTACCACACTCATAACATGCTCTAACAGTTGGGTTTTTAGCATTGACAAGATTCACATTCCTCGGCACACCTCTACAATCCTTTGCCAAATGACCTGGGCGGTTACAGTTGAAGCATGTGTGACAAGGCCCTCTGAGTGCATGGTAGGAGTTGCAGGTGGTACACTTGGACCAAGTACCCATATTCTATCTTCCTACAGGGTTTACAATAGTAGAAAAAACATTCCCAGTCTTATTCCTCTTATTTTCATCCCTACCATTCTTATCCTTGCTACTTTCTCCCACATTTCCTCTTTTCTTAACTTTCTTAATTGATCCATTTCTCACAGCCTTATCGGTCAGTGCACCAGAAATCTGCACTGCCTTCTGCATAGTCTTTGGCTCTATTGCTGCCACCATCCCACAGATTTGTAGAGCAAGGCCATACACATACCTTTCAATCATCCTACTCTCAGGAGTTACTAAGTGAGGAACTAACCTCGCCAACTCATGAAACCTATCAGTATACGCAGCATGTCCAGCCCCGACCATGGTGTGATTCCACAACTCAAATTCTAACTTTTGCATCTAATGACTAGGACAAAACTCTTGTATCATCATAAACTTAAAGTCATTCCATGACATACTAACAGCAACTTCTTGACTTAGCGTGCAGATCTGAGAGTTCCACCACATTAAAGCCTTACCCACAAATAAACCAGCAATGTATTTCACTTTTTGGTCAATACTACAACCACTCAAATCATGCACAGACTCTATTTTCTCAATCCAACGAGTAAGAACTACAGCACATCCCTTACCATCATATTCCTTAGGGTTACAAGCTAAGAACTCCTTATATGAACAACCTACCCGGTTGCCATTCACTATCACATTCCCAACGTTCTTCTGAACGTTCTCATTAACCACATTACCATTCTGATTTCCAACATTTCCTCGGTTACTAACCTGAGCTAGCATGGCGGGTAAGAGGTTCTACAATTGCTGGGCAATGATCGTTGAGAAGTCGGGTGCACCCATATTGGCTCCTTTTACATTCCCATTGACTCCATCTACACCCTCATTATCTCCTAAACCCTAGTCATTTCCTTAACCATTCAATTCATCAACACGCTCATCATTACCTTCCCTAGGTCTTCTACCCCTTCCACCTCTACCAACCTGTACACCCGTTCCCTCTCCAATGTTTGGGCAACGGCCGGCCACACTATGGGTCCTCATCCTTGTGGCATTATCTTACGTAGGGAGAACAGGGCATAAGTTAGGTAAGTGGAAGAATCGCTCAATATATATAGAATATCTTAGTATATATAACCAGATATACACGTAACTCCACCCTACGGTGTCAACATCGATTTGTGTAGACAACATTATCAAGTATGAGTGAGTTCTGATACGCTTAAAACTACGTAGGCCACCGTACTTATATTCGCATCCTTTCCCAGTCATATTCAATATTAAGCCCACCCATTTCAATGACTGACATAACTAAGGCACCAAACCGTAAACACACAAAGGCACAAAAAAGCAGAACACCGCGCACATATATCCTATACGCAACTAAACGACGGATCTTAGGTTATAGTCTAGGCCAAACCACCTAGTTCTCTATAACCTTGGCTCTGATTATCAATCTTTCACACCTCGACAATGGCGGAAACTCGGGAATGCAACATATTGATCAATCATAACACAAGATACAAAATAGAGAAAACTACATTGCATAAACTCAAAGTGCTATGAAGACCATCAACCTTGAACAAACTCAAGTGATGTCTTAAATCGCAACTAAAAATCCACAATCTCTTACAATTAATCCAATGCCCTCACAGGAATCCACACTTAATCCAAAATATCCAAAAACTAGAATCAAAACAACAAACAAGCAAAACTTCAAACGAAATTCCACCTGGGATACTTCTAAGTCTGCTATCAATCACCAAACTACTCTTCTTTCACTTCACCTGAAAATGATACTCAAAAACGTCAACAATAATGTTGGTGAGCTCGTAGGTTTGACCTTAAACCCAAAAGTTGTGCCAATATTTCAACAGTGGATAATAGTGCTATATGACAGTGAATATATGCAAACAACCTTAGCATCACCTCTAATCAATAACCATGTGTCACTAACGCACCTAAAGGGCCTACCAGCTAGAGCACTAAAATTAAGGCAGGACCACACACAAACCTGGGTAGGCGTACCCATCCTCTCCAATAATCACACAAATACTAGGTAGGCGTACCCATCCGATCTAATAATCTCACAAACACCGAGTAGGCGTACCCATCCGATCCAAACAATCATGCATCGCATAATATTCACATAGCAGTCATAAGCGCATAACTTGTCCCAAAAACAAAACCACATTTCGTACAGATCAATTCAAAATATTTTAAAACACATTTGAGTATCATTTTCTCCCAACGGAAAAACTAGTAAAAAGTGGGGCTACGAGAACTCACCTCAAGCAAGTCTTTAGCAACTAAATCTCAATCACACAAGCAAATGCAACGACGCCCGCACACGACCTAGTCCAGTTAATGTCCCAATTTAATCATTCAATTCCAAAACAATCTTCACGTTTGATGCATAGAGTTTAGACGCGTTGTACAATTACCCAAAACAATTTAGTGGTGTGATGGTTGACGACTTAACTCCACAATCATATCAATCTCATTCCTCGATAATACATACTTATACTATTTAGTGTAAATAGATAAGTAATATAATAAATATTTATAATTATTAATTATAAATATATCTCGACAAGTCCATTCGGTAACCTTAGACACTTCAAAATAATCATTATACGGTTGAAAATAAAACGTTTACTCATAATAAACACTTTAGAGAAGTTTCGAAAAAAAATATATTTTTCGTCTTTTAGTGAATTTATTAAATAAATAAAATAAAATAATTAAATGTTATTTTATTATTTAAAATCAAAAATCATGTTTTTAAGAAATTCTCTAAGTATAAACTTTTTACAAAATTTTGACATGACTCGTACGTCTAAACAACGTTTTCCAAGGTTTCAAACCTTATTTTCAACATTTTTCACAAATTCGACACTTTTCGACAAAATTCCAAAATCTCAATCGTTAACGCTTACCAACACGTTTTTGTCAAACTATCGTTCAATATCACTTCGTAATTACATTTCCACTTTCAAAAGTCCATCAAAATTCTCATAACTATTACATATCGCTTATAGGGGCCTTAAGGCCCAACAAGGGTCCATTAGGACATAGTCCAAAATACTTTAAAGTCCAAAATCAAAGTCCGTTTACATATATAAGTATATACTTATATGTAAAAATAATCCGGACCACAATAAGCCCTCCCATTAAGCCGCGACTCAAATAGACTTATTGGGCCGTAAGTCCATAAACTCCAAAATACGTATATTGAGCTTGAAAATAAGCTAATAAGCTATGTATCGCATTTGGTTACTACCGTAAGCCTCAAAAATAGTCCACAACATACGCCATAACACAAAAATAATCAAAATCACTTTTCTAGTGATTTTTTTTGTTTTTTAGTGATTTTGAGAAGTGGTTCGTGGTTTATAGCCTAAAATAAGCCAAGAAATAACTTAAAAATAAGTCCGAATAAGCCATACAAGATACTATCAAAAATAAGCATTCTAACATCATATATTATTCAACCATCATGACCACAATATCAAAACTACAAAACCCCTCTTTTTCTTTTTCTTATTACACGAACCAAACACCCCTTTTTCTTTCGTTTCGCTTCTAAAAATTAATTTTCACAACGATCAACTTGTACAACTAACATTTATGCATAAAAAAAAACCCAAAAGGACAAATGAAATTTAAATTTGAAAACTTATAATAAAATCTTTAAAAGTGTGTATTTTGACACGAACCGGACAACCCAAACATTGTTTAAATGAATACCCAAAGACTCGTATCAACCCGGAATATCACGTTCTTGATCAAAGTTAGAATTTTTATGGTGGATTATGGTGGTTTAGGGGTGGACGATCAAAGACACACACACACAAGTGTGTTTTATTTTT